>CANUEY010019867.1:0-15844 GCA_948099555.1 Croton setiger | reverse complement strand
AAACTAAAACCGTACGACGTCGTCGTATAATTTTGGTCCCAAAACTCTTTAAAACATGTTAATAATCATATCTCAAAATATCAAAGTCATTTGGTTCATATTTGACGCGATTTCGGCGTTTTCCGATCGCGTAGGTCCGAAAACCCTAAGTAGCTCCGTTTGTGTCTTTCGACGGAAAACGAGCCTATAACATAACTTGTTTCTCTTATTAAAATCATTTATCATCAAATATAATTCATATAATACATATTTAACTTATTAATCAAATTATATCATGGTGCATTTTGATGAAAATGCCTAAAATGCATGAAATGACGTCGGTTTGACGTAAGGTTTGGTTTGGGGTGTCACATATGTTGCTAACTCCGTTTTAATCTTTAAAACATTTATAACAACAACATATCAAATAGGTAACCATATAAGCATCTTTTCTCTTTAACCTACTTAAGGTTAATCTGGTCATTTTCTGTACTATAGGCATATATAAGCATAACATACATTACATATATCAACATATGGATTAAACAACAGTTTATCCAAAAAGGCTGTATGAATAGCACCACATATTTACATGCCAAAACTGTATAAAATTATACTTACAACACAAAGCATAAATACACTATATGCAACATATACAATATGAACTGTGAGAGGAGAGAGGCCTAGATTCCTGCTGGACCAACCTGTGCATAGACGAGTGAAGCCTTAGTACCTCACTCGGACTGCAGACCTGAAACATATATTGCAATTTTGATGAGTCGCATACTCAGTAAATGTAAACCACATTTAAGCAATGAATAGCATATAAAGCAGTAAAATTAAGTTATAAACACAAAACCTTATTTATCATATAAATCATCTCTATCAAATATTCATCTCTGTTATATAACCATCTCTATTATATAAACAACTCTATCATATAACAACTCTATCATATAAACAACTCTGTAATATAATCATCTTTATCATATAATCATCTCTGTATGCATAAAATGCTATATGTCATGTTTTCTCTATTCTTAAGTTGTGATTTATCAGCCAAGTGTTGCCCTGGGAATTTCACCTATGTCAGTTCTCTAGCTGGATCGAGCAAATGAGGAAGACCAAAATTAAGCATCGGTCAAACCTCTCTCTCTAAGATCTGAAGATCATCTCTGTAAGATCCGAAGATCATCTCTATAGCATATAGGACCCGTAGGTCTTTCTATATCATATAAGCCCGTAGGCATCTCTGTAAAAACCCGTAGGTTTTTCCAGGTGAAATTTGCACACACTGGCTTCGATAATCACAACGCTTGTAATTATGTCCTGTGAAATGTATTTATGGCAATATATACATTTCATACCAGTATCTCTCATATAAGCATATAGCCGGATTTCAGTACCGGTGAAAATATCATACATATTTCTATCCAGATCAAACAACTCAACTGGTCAGATTTCAGTACCGACTCAGGAACCACAAACAAATCAAATCACATAACACATATCTCTGGTTGACCGGGCTTCATAACGGTCCAAACAATTCAATATATGGTTGGCCGGAGATGTTAGGCCGATCCGCGAGGGAATCGGTTGGCCGGGGATGTTCACTCGGGGTGAAATGTGTGTGTGTGTAAAGTCTCCACTTAATTTATTTTGTTAAAGGAGAAAAATTAAGAAAGAACCTCTAGTGACTTCGTTTTGCTATTAACCTATTTCTAGGCCAATCGCCCCAATGGATGAACAGCACTAATCTTCGAACCCGAGGTGGATTCGGAGGTTATGTCATGCATTCATATCCATCATTCTATCTTCTAAATGTATGCAATGCATGAATAAAGATTTGGAAATGATCGGGAATAGGGAGACCTGCTATTCGAAGTCATATTTCGAATATGCCTACATACTCTCGTTTGAATGAGAGAACAAGGTCAATGTAGTTCGAATTGCACATTTAAAGGCGATGAAGGGGGTGTATACATGTATGCATGCTATGAGTGTTTGAAAGTGATTTTAGGCCTAGGGGCCAAAAAAGGAGTTTATCGACGTCCGACGTCGAAATGTAGGCCTAGTGGTCGAAAAAGGAGTTTATCGATTTCCGTGGTAAAAAATGGAGTTTATTCACGTCCGTGGTCGAAAATTGTGATTTTGTTGGTCTAGTGACCGAAAAAGAAGTTTTATGATTTCCGCGGTCAAAAATGTGATTTTTTTGGTCTAGTGACCGAAAAAGGAGTTTTATGACTTCCGTGGTCAGGAATATGTGTTTTTAATGTCTCCGCTAAGGGAGGTTGATTCGTAGGCCCTTTGGCCGAAATGTGTTGACAGCCACTCTCTTCTCCTTTTTTTCCTATGGTGATTCATCATCTCCAGGCAATTCTTTACTGCTTTCTGCATTGCATTGTTGTGATAACTTGCATTTTCATTCATAAACACATAATAAAATCAGTCCAAATCAAGCTGAAGCTGCGAAGTGGACGCAAATTGCCACAGGTATGATTCGAAACTCAATCTTTTTGATTTAATTCTCTTCTACTCCTCATTCTCAATCATGCATACATGACATTTTGCATCACGTAATCACACTTTTGGCTATAGCGCCACCCAAATCCCTTATTTTTGGCCGTAGCGCCACTTAAATCAATTTTTTGCCGCAACGCCACTCAAAATTACTCTTTTGGCCGCAGCGCCATACAAAATCAAAATTACTCTTTTTTGTTTTGGGAAGAGAGGGTATTTATAGGGTTAAACTTAGCCAAAAGTCAACCGAGGGCGGCTGGGGATGTTCTGGATGGCGATCAGGGCTGCCTTCTGAGGGCGGCCTTGCCTCCTCGACTCACGCGTTTTTCATTCCGGAGCCTTTTCGAGACGTTCCGGGACTCCGATGGCTTTTTCGAGGGCATTTCTGTGACCCTCGTAAAATCCAGACGTTTCTAGTACCATGAAGGCATACTTCCAGTACTGTTTTCTGAAAACGCCCGGTCCGGCTTGATTGTTTTCAGTCTGCGGAACTCAGTTTTCTGGGCTCAAAATTCGAGTATTCACAATTAGCCTTTCCTTGAGGTTATTCCTAAAAATTCTAGCATAGCCCTATCCAGATTTCAGTATGACACTATCCAATGCATAGAAGGCAGAGTGTCAATTCCCTACATTATTTGACTATGGGACACTACAGATCAATTCCATGGTTGGACTAATGTTGAGAATGTCCTAAATACCTGGGATGGCTATGGCTAAGTTTGGAAAAACATGCCCTTCAGTGCCCACCTAGGAAAGTCTGGTTGCTAACGGTACCTTCAGTTTGGGATATAAGCCAACAAAGAACCCCGTGGATCCCAAAAGAGGGACATTACAATGCGTTCTTAATTTAAAACCCTCAATGGCTATTTCGTTAAGCCAGGAACAACAATTCATTATTGTGGTTTCCAAAAACCTTTCTACTCCCCTAAAACAAAAAAGATGCTACCAGGCATAGAACTTTTCACTGATGTGCTTAAAGAGTCTGAGGATTCACTCATCCAACACATGGCAGACTTTATGCAACATAGTCTCTTTGATGAAGTTAAAATGATCTCTAATTCTGAAGGACTTCTGAATCTAGTCTACTTGATCAAATCAGCATAAGAGCCCTTGGCCAATTGGTATACTGAGAAGGAACAACTTGTTCTTCAACCCAGTGTCAACCCAAGTCTAGAGTCTATCCTTGTACAACCTAAGTCGAAACTTAGTCTTCCTAAGTCAGTCCCAGAGTTTCTTGAGTCTATCAACCCAAATTTTTTAGTCTATTGTAACTATTGAGGATAATTTCCTCTTTTTCAATAATAATACTCAAGTTTTTTATTACCTTGTTTGTCAATCTTTCCAAGTACATTCTGGCAAAAATAATAAAGAAAAAGTTGAAATAAAAGAAACAAAAGAACAAATAATAATTGGCAAAGAGAATAAATTCACATACATTTCATATGATTGTGCATATAAGGATCAAATTGCTGGGTCCCTCAAGAAGTTCGCTGACTGTTTCATTTGAAAAGCCGAGCGATCTTACAGGGTTAGATCCAGCCATCGCAGTACACAGGATTTTGACTTTCCCAGGGGCAAAGTCGGTTAAACAGAAACTAAGCAGAATGAAGCCAAAATGGTCCTTGAAGATTAAGGAAGAAGTAACCAAACAGCTAGATAATAAGTTCATAGAGCCCACCGCTCAAACAACTTAATTAGCCAACATTGTGCCAGTTTCGAAGAAGGATGGTAAAGTAAGCATGTGTGTGGATTATAGGGACTTAAACTAGGCCTGTCCAAAGGATGACTTCCCTCTACCACATATTGATCTGTTTGTTGACCGGATAGCTGAACATGAAACGGTCTCTTTGATTGATCTTGCTGTAGGTTACAATCAGATAATGATGCATGTACCTGATAAAGAGAAAACTGCCTTCATCACAAAATGGGGCACTTACTGATATAGTCATGCCTTTTGGACTAAAGAATTCTGGGGCAACTTATCAAAGAATGTCTACCAAATTTTCCACGACATGATTCACAAAGAAGTGGAAGTGTACGTGGATGAGATGGTCATTAAGTCAAAATCATCTGAAAGCCATGTTCTCGAACTTGAGAAGTTCTTCCTTAGACTTCGAAAGTATAATTTAAAACTCAATCCAGCCAAGTGTCTCTTTGGTGCAACAGCTGAAGTATTCTTGGGTCATTTGTTTAGCCAAAGAGGTATTGAGATTGATCCTTCCAAGTCAAAAGCAATCTTGGAAATTCCACCTCTGAAAACCAAAAAAGAAATCCGAGGTTTTCTAGGGAGGCTACAGTACATTAGCCGATTTATCTCTCAGTTAGTCGAAACTTGTGGCCCAATCTTCAAACTCTTAAGAAAAGGAGTTTCTGAGAATGAAATGCAGATTGTCAAAAGGCATTCGAAAGGGTCAAGCAGTATTTGTTAACTCCACCAGTTTTACAACCTCCTAGGTTGGGAATGTAACACCTCTACTTGTACTCTTACGCCATCAAACATGTCTTTTTTTTTTTAACATATTATTACCTCTTTTTAATCCTGTTAACACATTTAACGTGATCATATCAACATATCATAACATATAACAAAATATGTTGCACAACCTCTTTTACCTTTACCTCTGTTTAACATGCCTTTCTCTGCATTTACATACCATACTTCATATATAATTTACATATAGCAAAACATGGATATAACCGTTTGTTTATCCAAAGGCGATATAAACATAACATTTAATATTTACATGCCAAACATATAATTATGCCTTACAAACCAAGCATAAACCAAAACTATATGTAACATTTACAAATGATGTGGTGAAAGGGAGAGAGGCCTAGGTTTCAGCTGTACCAACCTGAGCATAGACTAGTGAAGCGTCAATACTTCACTCAGACTACTGACCTGAAACATATATTATGATTTTGATGAGTCGCATACTCTGCAAGTCTAAACCATAATCATATAAAGCCAACATATAAGGCAATTAATCATAACATATCCATTATCAATGAATTTAGGTCATAATCATTATATATAATCATCTCTATAGCAAAATATGCAAAATGACATGTCTTTCCTTTTTCTTTAGTTGTGATTTATCGACCAAGTATTGCCCCGAGAATTTCACAGCAAATTATTCTCTGACTGGATCTAGTGAATATATAAGACCCGGAATACCGTCGTTCATAAAGATTCGAAGATCAACCTTTCTATGTAAGATCTGAAGATCACTCTATAGCATATAGGACCAATAGGTCTTTCTATATCATATAGGACCCGTAGGTCTCTCTGTCAAAACATATAGAAACCGTATGAAATTTGCAACCACTAGCTACGATAATCACAATGCTTATAATTAAGTCCTGTGGAAATGCATTTATATAATATTTCATATCATCATTTTTCATATAATCATGTGACTGGAATTCAATACTAGTTATAATAACATATATATCAAATATCAGATCATATAACTCAATGGGTCGGATTTCAGTACCGACTCAGGAACCACAAACATTGCAATTCATATATCAAATATCTCTAGTTGATGGGCTTCAATACCAGTCCAAACAGTTTAATAATATCGTATAATCTCATTTCATATATCACAGATGACTGGGCTTCAGTACCGATCCAAACAGTTCAATATAGCATATTTGATAATATCACAAAGTCATCTCTACACATATAAGTAAGTGTGTTTAACACTTACCTCTCTACTGTGAGCTCGGTTAGGCCTCGGGTTGTTTACCCCGTGCCGCTCGTGAACTTAATGCTCCTATAATCCATAACATAGCAATAATATTCAATGAATTAAATCAGGAATCCATATATGCTATGATACATGATTTAATATTTAATTCTCTGAGATAATTGAGTTTTAAATTTAATCCATTTTATTTTTCATGAATTTAAACTCAATCCGTAAAAATCCCCACCTAAAAACCATTTAATAACATATTAAAATTAATTAAAAACCTCTATTTATCATATAATAATTATAATTGATCATAATTATAATTATTAAAACCAAATATAATAAATAAACTATATAATAATTAAATCCAAATCATAAATAAAAATCTCTAATAAAATATTTAATCTTTAATTTTTCGGGCTTAAAACGATCTCAAAATTAATTTTTGACATCAAAAACAGATTAAAGACATCGATATTAGGTTGAAAGGTCAAAATATAATTTATAAAATTCTCTGGGTAAAAATATAAGTAATTAAAAGTCAAAGGACCAAACTGCAGTTAAAAATGATTGCAAAACTGCCCAGAAGGGCTAAAATGCATGCAGGAAACAAGTTCAAGGGCAAAATGCAATTTTTACCGAAAACAGGTGCTAGGCTCACATTTTTCCCTCAAAACGAAGGCCTAGGTGTCGTTTTGGCTAAGGAATTAATCAAAACACAGCTGAGGCTGCTGTTTTGACCGCACCTCCACTGGGTCACAACGCAGGAAACGCGTGCGTTTTGATCTTCTTCCTCCTTCCTCCCTCTGATTTCTGCTCGAAAACCTTGACTCTCAGTCAAATTTTAGACAACCGTACGTCCTGTTCTGGTGTTTTTCCGGCAAGCTACGACCACCGTTCTCTTCCTCTCACACCTTCTATCGAACCATTCACCCTTGCACACTCAGTTGGAAGATATAAGTTCTCAAAGTAGGCACCTCACACTGCTCTAAACCCAGAATCGTTTTCTCTCTCTTTTGGTTTTTCTTAAACACCTAAAGAACACTCTGAAGGTGTTGGATTGGAGCTTTCCCCTATCTTTTCTCTTTTCTCTTTCCTTTTTCTTTCTTTCTCTCTCTTTCTCTCTCTTTCGGGTTGCTTCTGTTCTCGCTAGTTTCCAACCCTCTCCACCTCTTCACCTCTTCAATTCACTCCAGCAAGTCTCTTTACAGCAGCTACTTAAATTTTTGCCCAAAAATTCTATTTTACCCTTAACCATACTTAACCCTTAAGCATCCTTTTTTCCACTTAATTCTCTTTCTTTGATTTTGAATTCCAGCCCATAAATCATGCTATCACCTCTTTAAAATTCATTTTTGGTGTCAAAATAATATGTATAACATGTGTCTAAAATTTTGTAAAAATCGGAATTCGAAAATTATTCACGGTTCGGTCGGTGCCCTAATCCGACTCCGAAACCTCAACGACTTTCGCAGAACCGAAACCGTACGACATCGTTGAAAAATTAAGGTTCCAAAACTCTTTAAAAAATATTTATAAACATATAATAAAATATCAAATTCATTTGCTTTACATTTTACGCGTTTCCGACATTTTTCGGTCGCGCAAGCCAAAAGCCCTAATTGACTCTGTTTTTATGTCTTTCGACGGTAAACAAACTTAAAACATAACTTGTTTAGCATATTGATTTTATGTATTTCATATTCAAATCATATTCTCTCATATTCATGTCATATTCCATATCAAATAATGATGCATTTTAAATAAAATGCACATAATGCATGTGATGACGTCGGTAACGACATAGGCTATAGTTTGGGGTGTAACAACTCTCCCCTCCTTAAGAATTTTTCCCTCAAAATTCCATAACTATACTCTGGAACAATTACGAATACTTCTGTCGCATCCAAGCCTTTGTTTCCCAAGTGGCTTCACCCTGAGAATGGTGCTTCCACAACACTTTAACCATAGGAATATGCGTATTCTAAAGCCGTCTAACCTTATATTCCAAGATTTCCACTAGTTCCTCTGTATAACTTAAGTTCTCTGCCACATCAAAAGACTGCTCGTTTATCACATAAGTAGGTTCGGATCTATATTTTCTGAGCATACTCACATGAAAAACGTTGTGAATCTGCGCCAAATCCGTAGATAAGGCCAGTCTGTAGGCCAAAGGACCAACTTTCTCTATAATCTCGTATGGACCAATGTACCTAGGTCTCAGCTTTACTTTTTGCCCGAATCTGATAATGCCTTTCCAAGGCGAGACACAAAGGAAAACTCTATCCCCAACAGTGTACTCCGTCTCTCTTCGATGTTGATTCGAATAGCTCTTCTGTCTATCCTATGCAGCCTTTAACTTTGCCTTTACTATGCTGAATTTTTCAACGGTTTCCTGAACCAACTCTGAACCCTCTAGTGTTCTTAGCCCCTCTTCGTCCCAACGAATAGGACTTTTGCACTTTCTGCCATATAATGCCTCGTAAGGAGTCATACCAATGCTGTTATGGAACTGGTTGTTGTAGGCAAATTCAAGTCAAACTGATATAATTGTCCCAAGAACCTTGGAACTCCAATACACATGCCCGAAACATATCCTCGAGAGTCTATATGTTTCTCTCAGACTTTCCATCTGCTTGAGGGTGAAAGGTAGTACTAAAGTGTAGCTTTGTTTCCAAAGTTGCCTGCATACTCTACCAAAACCGATTAATAAACCATTGATCTCTATTAGATACAATGGATATAGGCACTCCATATAGTCTGACTATCTCATTAACATACTCTCTAGCCGGCTAATCCAATGAAATATCCCACGTGATCGGGATAAAATGTGCTGACTTCGTAAGTCGATCCACTATCACCCAAATAGCATCATGTTTTCGCTAGGTTTTAGGCAAAGCTGTGACAAAATCCATGGCAATTCTCTCCCATTTCCAAACAGGTATAGGTAAAGGCTGCAGTTTACCTACTGGAGCCTGATGTTCAGCCTTAATCTGCTGACAAATCAAACATTTGGCTATAAACTCTATGACATCTCTCTTCATCCTGGGCCATCAATAATAAGTCTTCACTGACTGATACATTTTTATCGCACTTGGATGCATAGTATAAATCGTGTTGTTGTGAACCCTTACCGAAGGTGCGCCCTTCCGAGCTGCCGGGCCGATCCGTGAGGGAAGTCGGTTGACCGGGGATGTTCACTCGAGGTGAAATATGTGTGTGTGTGTAGAGTCGCCACTTAATTTATTTTGTTAAAGGGGAAAAAATTAAGAAAGAACCCCTAGTGACTTCGTTTTGTGATTAACCTATTTCTAGGCTAATTGCCCCAATGGATGAAATGGACTAGTCTTTAAACCCAATATGGATTCGGAGGTTATGTCATGCATTCATATCCATCATTCTTTCTCCTAAATGTATGTGATGCAAGAATGAAGATTTGGAAAGGATCATAGGAAGAGGGGAGACCTGCTATCCGAGGTTATATCTCGAATATGCCTACAAACTCTCATTTGAATGAGAGATCAAGATCAATGTAGTTCGAATTGCCTATTTAAAGGCGATGAAGGGGGGGCGGGGGGTGTATGCATGTATGCATTCTATGAGTGTGTGAAAGTGATTTTAGGCCTAGGGGCCAAAAAACGAGTTTATTGACATCCGAAGTCGAAATGTAAGACTTGTGGCCGAAAAGGAGTTTATCGACGTCCGTGGTCGGAAATGGAGTTTATCGACGTCCATGGTCAGAATGTGTGAAATATAGGCCTAGTGGCCGAAAAAAGAGTTTTATGACTTCCGCGGTCAAAAATTGTATTTTGTAGGTGCTGTGGCCGAAAAAAGAGTTTTATGACTTCCGTGGTCGAAAATGTGATTTTGTTGGTCTAGTGATCGAAAAAGGAGTTTTATGACTTCCATGGTAAAAAATGTGATTTTGTTGGTCTAGTGACCAAAATAGGAGTTTTATGACTTCTGTGGTCGAAAATTGTGATTTTTGATGTCTTCGCTGGGAGAGGTTATTTTTAGGCCTTTTGGCCAAAAAGTGTGTTTTTGTGTGTTTATGCAATACAATATGTTATGTCTGCATGATAGAAGATGAGGTAGGAAAGAGTTGAATCAAAGAGATAAAGTTTCGAAACGTACCTGAGGCAATTGGCGTCCACTCCTTAGCTTTAGCTTGATTTGGACTTATTTTTTATGTGTTTTATGAATGAAAATGCAATTTATCACAACAATGCAATGTAGAAAGCTGCAAAGAATTGCCTAGAGATGAAGAATCACCTTAGGCAAAAAGGGAGAAGAGAGCGGCTGTCAACACAGCTCAAGGTGTGAAGAAAAATGAAGTTTTGGGGGGTATTTATAGGGTTAAACTCGGCCAAAAGTCAACCGAGGACAGCTGGGGCTGCCCTTGGAGGGCGGTCTGGGCTGCCTCTAGAGGGCGGCCTAGGCTGCCTTCAAAGGGCGGCCAGGGGCGCCTTCCTTAGGCGGCCAAGGCTGCCTTGCTTCCGCAACTCGCGCGTTTTTCATTCCGGAGCCTTTTCGGGACGTTCCGGGACTCCGATGGCTTTTCCGAGGGCATTTCTATGACCCTCGTAAAATCTTGGACATTTCAAGTACCATGAAGGCATACTTCAAGCACTATTTTCTGAAAATGTCCGGTCCGGCTTGACTGTTTGCGGGTGAAACTCAGTTTTCCGGGCCTCAAAATTCGAGTATTCACACTTGCCCTCCATTGGGCGACATAAATAAGATTATGGAGCTCAGTGGCGTTCTGAATCGCGAATTTTGAGGTCGGAGTTTGGACGCGCGGGGAGGACCCGCGTTTTGGGATTTTGCCTATAAATAGGGGGGAGGCTTTCATTTTCACTCATCCCTTCCAAGTCTCTCCTTCTCTCTCTAAACTTCTCTTTCTCTCTCTAAAATTTCTTTTTTTGGTTTTGCTCAAAGAATTTTCTCAACATGTCTTCTGACGAATCCACGAGTAGTGAGATCTTTCGGTCTTTGGATCTTAAAAATGCTGATCTTTTGGCGAATTCCGAGACCCACGTTTCGACTATTGGAGATTATGCCCAAGTAAGCCCCTTGGGCCGTTTTTTTTTTTTTGTTAATAGTAGGCTCTTATTATTCCCAAGACCCTACTATTAAGATTTCTGCCGTCGAGCCTTCTGTGGCTGTCATTCCGGTGGTTATTCTTAGTCCTGATGACCTAGTGGGTGCTACAATCTGCCCGTCGGGGTTACACAACTTGAAGTTCATGGAGACTGGTAGGTTTACTAACAAGGACTTGTTGTGTGCCTTGGCTGAGTGGTGGTGGGATATTACGAATGCATTTTACTTTCCTATTGGGGAGATGACAATAACTTCAGTCGATTTTTCTATGATTACCGGCATTCCCTTTGGTAATCGGTGCATCGAACTATATGATGATTGACGATTTGATGTTCCTTCAGATTGCATGATTGAGTTGATTAGTATAGACCTACCCCGGACTATCGCAGCAAACTTATCTGCCCAATTCTTGCAGTGTCGAGGCATTGGCCAACCTCACAAGCTTGTCATGTGTATACTGGGTACCGCAATGGTACTTTAGGACCCTCACAAGTGGCCAGGTTTACCCTTTTATTAATGTTTGCTGCAGGCTTTTGGGTGAATAGGAAGGACCGGTTTAACCCATCAATTTTAAAGAGTTTGGAGAATCTATCCCAGCTCCTAGAATATGACTGGGCCGGTGCCATCTTGAGCCGTATGTACGATGAGATGTGTCATCTTAGCCGTTAGAGAGGCGCTTTAGGAGGCACATTCTACTTATGGGAGGTAACTATAAGGAATAGTCTTTTCCCTTTATCATTATTTTCGTTCTTATCATTTTTCTTATTTGTAGACTTAGGCCTATGAATATTTCCCTTTTGCTCGACCTGAGGATCTGGGTCCGAATCTTGACTTGACCGCAGCAGCATGGAGATGGTACAAATCACGCCATCACACTTCACGGACGATACGATCGTTAAGGGAATTACGGTCGCCTTCGCACTTCACCCTTTCCTCTTTTATCTTCTTTCTTTTTTTTTTGCCAGCTGTTTGACCTGGATGCGACCTGGTCTCGAATGCCATATCTTATTACGATGAACCTTCGATTTCATAGGTCCATTGATTTTTCCAAGCACCGGTTTGTTCTAGCCCATCCAATATTGAGGAGGTATTATTTGGGTGAAAGGGTCACTTGGCAAGTTTCGAATTATCTGGTGGTTCCTCTAGGTCCTCTCGAGGATTTGCTCGCAAGTGAATGTATGATTCTTACCGACCTTCATCGTGTTGGGACTTATTATGAGGAGCTCGTTTCTATCAACCGGGACTACGACCTTTTTGTTCTGCAACAGCTAATGGGCCCTATCGGTTCAAGGTTGAATGATATAGAAAGGGTTGCTCCTTCTAGAGCTATCAACTTGTTTTCTTCCCAGGCTTCTGGTCCTTCACCTGTGAGGAGGACTCGGAGAGGCACATCTACTACTCGTGACACTGGTGGTGGTCCTTCTAGTTTTGGTCCACAAGGGGTATTTAATGGTTGGAGGGTTCCTAGATCCATTGCTGAGGCCGGCGGTTCAGTTCATCCCAACCTTGAGAGGCTTCGTCTTCCCCACCATCTCCCATGTTTTACTGCGGGTGGTACTGTTGAATCCCATGAGATTTCAAGGAGAAACCCATACCCATCAATCATGCCTGGCGTTGATGTTACTGAGGTAAGTGCTCAAACTATGCTTTGCAAAATGATTGCATAAGCGGTTGAATTCAAACTGTCTGTTTTTTGTAGGTTCCTCCTGGTTTATTGGATGAGATGGTGGAGGCCATAGGTGGGCTTCAAATGGATTTAACTGCCTACTTGACCAAGTCAGCTTTTACAGACGAGCCTAGAAGAAGGTCTCACCGTTGATTTTTCTTTTTCATTTGGCTTGTAATGATATTCATTCTTCCCTTGTGTTGTTGGAACTGAGAAGGAATTTTTTAGCTTTTATGTTTTTGGTTGACTTGACTTTGCTTTTTCAGCTTTTGACTTGTGGCTACATTTTTTATTTCCCAAGTACGATTCTGCTTTTCTTTAGCTTATTATTATTATTTTTAGCTCTAACTTTGGCCTAAGTAGCCCTTTCGGGTTTTCAACTTAGCGAGCTGACCATTTTTGCCTAAGCCGCGCTTTCAGGTTTTCAACTTAGCGGGCTTTTATTTTTTCCTTTTATTTGCTCTAATTTTTGCCTAAGTCGCCTTTCGCGTTTTCAACTTAGCGAGCCTTTTTCTTATTATTATTTTATTTTATTTTTTTTAATTGGCAAAGAGAATGAAATGAAAATTGGAATTTTTATTAATTTTGAACCGAGAACGAAGGGGTCGCCTACGTATCTTTGTAACACAACATTTCTTTTTTTTCTTTACAAAAGGAGAATCAAGTTCATGTAGTTCTTATTACAATGCATGTGATTTATACATAATATCCTTTCAATTGATCTAAATTGCATGGGTTTATGAACTCCAAGCCGTCTAGATCTGCTAGGATGACTGCTCCGCTGGAGAGAATCTTCTTTAGGAAGTAAGGTCCAGCCCAATAAGGACGGAACTTTCCACGGGGGTCTATGACTAGTGCTTTGATTTCTTTAAGGACCAAACAACATTCTTCCAACTTCCGGTCTTTGACTTTCTTGTTGAAATGTCTAGCCATTCGCCTTTGATAACCTTGGATCTGATGCAAAGCCTGTAGTCTCCTTTCATCTAAACCCAAGAGTTGGTGATGATAATTTTTGATCCAATCGGCCTCACTGATCTGGCTTTCTTGGATGACTCAAGCCGAGTGAACTTCGAGCTCAATAGGGATTACCGCTTCCATTCCATATACCAAAGAATACGGGGTTGCTCCAGTGGGTGCTCGGATGGCAGTTCTATAACCCCATAAGGCATAAGGTAACTGTTCATGCCAGCTTTTGTGGTTTTGAACCATTTTCTGAAGGATGACTTTGATGGATTTATTTCCAGCTTTTACAGCCCCGTTTGTCTGAGGTCTGTAAGGAAAACTTATGATGCTGGATTTTCTTATCCTTTAACAAGCTTGCAAATTCCTTCTGAAAATGTGTTCCATTATCAGTAATAACTTCAAAGGGTGTTGCATACCGGCATAGGATGTTAGTACGGACAAAGTGTGCTGCCTTTTTGGCATTCAAGACTGATTAAGAGGCCGCTTCAACCTATTTTGTAAAGTAGTCCACGGCTACTAAAATGAACTGGTGGCCATTTGAGGCCTTTGGGTGAATTTTTCTAATCACATCAAGTCCCCAAGTAGCAAAGGGCCATGGTAAAGGAATAGGATTAAGAGTGACTGGTGGTTGCCTTTGTAGCTTGGCAAAGATTTGGCATTCATGACATCTCTGCGCATGTTTTACACAGTCTGCGTTCATGGTCAACCAGTAATAACCCAGATTCATGATTTTCCGAGCCAAAACCATTCCATGCATGTGTGGGCCAGATTCCCCACCATGTACGGATTCCATGATTGACTCGGTTTCTACTTCATCTACACACCTCAAGTGGTTGCCATTCCAAGTTCTTTTATAAAGTACATCTCCAATGAGGATGTAGCTGGTTGCTAAATGTCTTAGGGTTCTTTGGTCGGTTTTGGATGAACCTTCCGGGTACTTCTCATTCTTGAGCTAATTCAGAATATCCCAATACCATGGCTTATCATTTACCATGTGTATTATGGTAAATGATATTTTTGAAGTTGAACAGTTAATGGTCGGATATTTTTCCTTCCCCCACATCCATCATTGAAGCTAAGGTGGCTAAGGCATCAGCAAATTGATTCTTGGCCCTTGGTAAATAGTTGAAGGTCAAATCATCAAATTGCTGAGCTAATTCATTTAAGCGTCGCAGGTAGGGGACCAGACGTATCTTCCACTTTCTTAAGGCTTGGGAGACTATTAAGTTGGAGTCACCGAAGACCTTTAAATTTGTTATTCCTTGGTCTAAGGATGCTTCTAACCCTTTTATGCAGGCCTCATATTCTGCCTCATTGCTGGTACAATCGAAGCCTAGTTTGACTATGATTAGGATGTATTCGCCACAAGAAGTTTTGAATACCACTCCGATCCCATTACCATGATGATTAGAGGCTCCATCAAAGTACATTTCCCAAGGGGTATTATCCACATTCAAGAGATCTTGATTAGGGAATTCTATCTCTTGCATTTGATCTGCGACGGGCAATTCAGCCAACTGGTCTGCGATGGCTCCACCTTTGACTGCTTTTCTTTGAACAAATTTTAGATCGAAGGCTGCGAGCACTGACACCCACTTAGTCATTTTACTGTCCAAAACCGGCCTTTCCATAAGGAATTTCAAGGGACTCAATTCTGCAATGACATAAGTGGTGTAAGATAAGAGGTAGTGCTGTAGCTTTGTGCAAGCCCAAGTTAAGGCTAAACACATGTAACGTCCTCTCTTATACCTTACGTCATAAAACATGTCATATATTCTTTTTATATCATATTTTAATTCTCACATTAACTTAAGCCAATTCAAATATTAACAAGCATATAATTAAAACATAAACCAAATATCAAACATAGCATATTACAATCCCTTATTTACATACCAATGGCCTGTTTATCCCAAAA
>CANUEY010019846.1:0-12555 GCA_948099555.1 Croton setiger | reverse complement strand
GGACATCGTTAGCCGTTTTCAAAAATAAAACTTAACTTAAAAATTGGAAAACGAAAACTTCGGTTTAAGAGGCCGGTAAATCCGGGCGTTAGTCGAAATGCAATTTCGGCTAACGTACCTTACCCTCTTACCCGGAATTTTTTGTTCGGATTTGCCTTATCCAAAATAAAAAAACGGAGTCAAACTTTCTTAAATTGGGTTTTTCAAAATAAAAACCGGTTCCCGAATGGGTGGCGACTCAAAACGATTTTAAGACCGACTAGCTCGGCAATTCAACCCAAAAATGTTTTCTTACTTAAAATAAATATTTTTATCTTTTCGGTTTTTCAACAAATCGAAAAGTCCGGAATCGGGCCGGCAACAAATATGTCATTCCGTTTTCGGTTCACCACATCTTGGGACCCTTTTGAATCCTATGTATTATTCTTTCCCCTACTAGGGACCCTTTTTGTTTGATTTTTCAAACAAAATGCTACAACTTTTTTGGCACATTTAAGCTCCAGATATCTTTCCTTTTATGCCTTTGACTGTTGCTCTAGTTACTGCCATGTATTTTTTCATAAGCAATTCTATACCCGAATTTCATCGAGTATACCATCTCTAGTGAAGTGCCAAACTAGCTTATCCTCGTCATCAGATCTTAGTAGTGGTATTGATAAAATGGCCAGAGCATCATTGCTAAAGAAAGAATTTAAGATAAGATCCTCTTTCCAACATTTCCTTTCTCTATCAATCAATTCAGTCACATATAAATCAAACCGTAATCTAGAGCTCCTCATATCTAGCTTAAGAGGATAAACATTCCGCAACCAGGGATCATTAAAGCATGAAATTAGCCTTCCTGATTTCACCTGCCAACGCACTCCTTTAAATAACACTTCCCTTCATTTAGTTAGACTTTGCCATCCCTAAGACCCATTAGAGTAGTTAGCTGCCTTCAAGAAAGATGAGTAAGGAAAGTACTTCCATTTTAACACCCTTGCAAGAAGTGAATTTGATAAAAAAAATTATTCTATAATCGTGCTTGGTTAATAGAGCCAAATTAAAGGCTTTAAGATCTTTGAATTCAAGTCCTCCCTCTTATTTATGAGCACAAGTTTTTTCCAAGCTACCTAATGCATTCTTCGTTCCTCATATTTTTTACCCCATCAAAAATTTGCTACCATTTTATCAATTTCATCCATCAGTGAACTTGACAGCTTAAAACATGAAAAAGCATATATTGGGACTGTGGAGACAACTGACAGTGTTTCCTTCTCCCCCTGTGAAAGGCATTTTTCCTTCCACCCTACAAGTCTTCGCTTGACTTTTCCTTTGACCTCCATGAAGGTTTGTCTTTTGGATCTCAAAGGGGTTTGGAAACACATAAGAACTCTTGAATAGAAATGGAAAAAAAATGTAACTCCTGTTCCTTCGAAAATGGTAAGATTTTTGGCATAAGAAGAAAGGATTGATCCATTTGTTAATTTTTGACGGAAGACCCAAATATTTATCTTCTCCTCCTATCTTTTCAATTCCCATTTTATTTGTAAGCTTTTTTTTTTTTTTTTTTTTTTTTTTTGCGGGTTGTGTTATCATTTTTCCATAAGTTTTCGAAATTGTTTTGCACAGTTTTGACAAAAACGGTGATAAAGCGTTTTGACGCGCGATGCCGAAACTATTCGGTCTTAGAAAACAATTTTGAGTCGCCTCCTATTTTCGGAACACAATTTTTTTAAAAAATAACTCCGTTTTAATTTCGAAAGGCATTGGTCAAAATTTTAAGGGTTTCGGGTAAGAAGGTAAGGTACGACGATTTAAGTTTCACTTAAATCGCCACCCGATAAAAACCAGCCTCTTCAGTTTGTTTAATTTCCAAAAATTCAAGTTAATTTTGTTTGTTGGAGAAAAAGTCGTTTCATGATTAAGCTAGTGATATTCCTAATTGGCGATTTAAGGTGATTCGTGAAAAACACATTCATCAAACGATAAATTGCGGGAATTAAATTACTGAAAGATAAATCATTCACATCCTTAAATGTAATTATTCTTTCTCCTTACAAGAAAATAATTATTAAAAAAAAAGTCTTAGATACAAGATTTTCTACTCGATTAATCCCCTAAAAAATTTATTTAAAATCCTAAAATACCCCAAAAACATATAAAAATTACACATCAAAACAAACATGCAAAATTACCGAAAAGTACCCTAGGTTTTTGGCAAATTACGAAAGGTCTCTATATTTTTAAAAAATTGCTAAACAGCCCCTCTTACATGCCAAAATTACTACAACAATGAAGAAACCAAATGAAAATGAGTTGAATAAATTTATTGGTCCGTTCAATTTGCCGAGAACATTGTAAGAAATTTATTAGTCCATTTGGTTGGAATGAAGTCGCTTGACGGCAGTAACTGATTATTGACGATGGCAAATGGCAGCTTCTTAGCTTGGATTGGCTATTGGCGATCTTCAATAATTAAGTTATTTGCCGGAAATGTTTATGGCGAGAGAGGAAAATGATTGAGACCATTTGGACGATCAAAACCATTGCGGTAATGTGTTTAATGTCGTTATGATATCCGCATGGGGCAATTTGGGGTTATTTCTAATAACTTGCTTAGTGCCTTCATGATAATTTCCCAATGTTTACCACATGGCATAAAGTGAAGAACAATGCAGAGTTTCCAGCTTTTTTTTTTTTCTCTTTAGATAAGCTTCCATTCTAACATTCCAATATTAGAAGTCACTACCATCAAAGAATGGCTTTATGGATTGGTGGTGGAGATCTTGATTTGTTGCATTTGGATCTACTTTTGCAATTAAGCTTTGATGAAAGAATCATGTTTTGATACCAATTGTTGACAAAATGGCAACTAAGAGGGGGAGGTGTGAATAGTTGGCAGATAAAAAATTTCAAGGGTAGAAGAGAAGAAAAGATGAAGAAGAAGTTTATAATGGTTTAGATATTAATCAATCCTACATCCACTTCTCCAATTCCTCAAGAATTTAGTTCCACTAACTAAAACAACTTGATTACAATGGTGTTTTCTAAGCTTAACCAAACTTAGAGTTTCCAAGGCCAACTCACATACCTTTACAAGTCTTGATTACAATAAATGAATTTTAAGGCTCACTCAACAATTTAAACACAAGGAATTGATTACAATGGATAAGAAAAGACTTAAAATGTTGTTGGACAATTGGTAATGAATAGAGTAGTTCTGCAACCTCTTAATGACAGAAGGGAAAAATATTTATACCGACAACAACCCTTCTAGCTGTTGGACCCTTGAAAGATGGAGTTTTAAGTCTGTCTCATAGGTTGTGCGCAACCTCTCACTGAAATCTTTCTAATGGCTATTTCAACAAATTTTTAAATGGTGTCAGTAGCATATAATGCACTAGCCGTTGGGCAGTTGAAACAATGTTGCGTGCGAGACAGTTTAGGTAGCGTATGAGACATGCCCAAATCTAGAGTTCTTCAATTCTTGAAGGTCGTGAGCCAGACAAGATGTAGCGCTCGAGATGTATGCCCAAAACATTCTGGACTGCTAGCTTGTGTGATTTGCGTGCAAGACTCCATGGGTTATGCATGCGATGCATGTCCAAAACATTTGGATTACTACCTTGCATGAATTGCGTGTGAGAGAAGGTGTGACATGCACTACGTTGCTCTGTTTTCTTTATAACTTGACTTTTTGGAACATGACTCCATTTTGATTTTAATTTGTCTTACTACATTAACATTTAAATACTTAAATAAATATTAGTAGATCATAATTTAAGTCAGTTTATGAAAGATTCAAAATCTAAGAAATATATTTGCACGATATATAGATTGGGCGGTTCACAAGTGGTAAGGTAGTATGGTATTTTTTTTAGTAAGACTTGGTCTGTTGGTGCATTCTTTTACAGTTCCTTCTCGTGCATGATGCTGGTGCGTCATGCTGTTACCAACAAGCAAGTTTTACATCACAACGGATTTTGAAAACTCGACAGAAATTGCTAATTGTATTTTTTTAACAACTAAAATAATAAATGAAAAAAAGTGTGTTAAATTTAATTTATATTATTTGTAGAAACTTGAGTCATGAGACAACCTAACTGAAGTCTGAAGATTGAATTCCAACCATTTTAAATAATTCTATTTCAATTCAGTTTTGTTTTTTTAAATAAAAAATTCAGTTTATTTTACAAATTACAACGTAATGAAAAAGATGGAATACGGACCCAAATGGTACTCAAAATAAGCATATGTAAGTTGTAAATTATAATAAAAATCTTCATAATTTAACTAACACAACGTAAGAAAATAATATAATAATAATCATTTGGATTATATATATATATATATATATATATAAATGAAAGGAACAAATTTCCTTGTAGGTTTTGTTGTTTTAGCTTTTCCTTGATTGCATCTGCCTTTGATCCTGCTCCTCCTCTTCAGGATTTGTGTGTTGCTATTAAAAATACTGCCTATGGCTTACCGTATTTTTATATTTTTATAATTATAATTATCAAACTTAATTTATTTAAAAACAGTACAGTGTTCAAAAACAGTACAGTGTTCGTGAATGGAAAATTTTGTATGGACCCAAATAAAGCAACAGCAAAAGATTTTTCATTTAAAGGATTAAATGTTGCAGGAAATACTACTAATCCATTTGGATTCGATGTTAATCTGGTAGATGTTACTGTATTAGCCGGTCTAAATACTCTAGGTGTATCCTTAGCACGTTTAGATTTCGCACCTTACGGACTAATCCCACCCCATTATCATCCACGACCCGCTCAAGTCTTTCACATAAAGGAATTGATATGGGATAATGAATATCATGTTTTCATTTTAATATTGATTTTTGAATAATAAATTATATTAGACATAATTCTTTACTTCCAATTGATTGTTTATAATACAAAAAGATTTTATACGACAACAACCATGTTTATAGTAATAAAATTAGTATCCAGGAGATTTGAACCCTGGTTATCTAAAAGTCAGGTGGCAAATCCATCAGCTGCATAAATACTGCGGGAATATATACAGAAAAACGAAGGAATTAAATTCAATCTTGAAATATATTTGTTTCAATTGAAAGACAAATACGAGGGAAATTGCTCAATTTGGTCCTTGAACTTGGCATCATAGTCATTTGGGACATTCTTTACCCTGGCTCATTTTAGCCAAATGCATACATTTTTTGTGGTTTTTATAACGGGCATGGGGAATTCTTATTTTCATTTTAATTTTTTAAATATTTAATATATATTGGTGACCAAATTATCAATACACACTAGATAAAAAAAATGGTGAATTTAGCTAAAGCAAGTTAAGATGGAAACTATTTTGGCTAAAATAGAGACTAATTTGACAAAAAAAGAAAAAAAAAAAGGTACCAAATGACTAGATTGCAAAATCAATCTTCCATAAAAGAGTCAAGCCTAAATTCAGGTAGAGTTTGGTTATCATATAACACAAGCAATTGGAGACTAAAAGTGTCAACTTGTTTATAATAAAAACTATATGTTTTCTAAATATTCTTTCTTATGTTTTAATCAAATAAAACTTATGCATATTATATTAATAGATTATTATATATAGTATTAGCTACAACTACAATAAAATTGATAAAATAATAATGATATGATAAACATTAATTGGTATAACAGAAATCCTAGTGTTGAACGCAAATAGTGAATCAGTTCTAAACTCAAGTGAACAAAGTGTCAGATTGACCATAAAATTTCCACTGTCTTTTTACCCTTTGAATTTTGAAAGGTTTGCAATTAGATAGCTTATTTAATTTCCTCATTCAATAAGACAAATAGCAAAGATTCTATACAGCACAGTGACCTCCGTTTTACAACAATCTTTATGGACATCACAAAACTATTGAGTGGGAGTGGAGAAGAGACAAATAGAAACCAGGTATAAATCTACTAACCTCTGCTCTACATGTCAAAAGTTGTCTTTTTCTGCTTGTAGGCATTGATCCATCCTTCAATCAGCTTTATTTCAGTTGCTCTTTGCTCTACCAACCAATCAGGATCTTCAGGTGTTGAAGGACGCAAATCTATGTGATGAGCCCCTGACACATCATAGAAAAGCCAGTGAACCGTTGTGTTCAGAGTATTTTCTCTGCATCTTTTCTTTCTCTAATTACTCAAATAAAGATCACATGAACTAATTTAGCACATATAATCAGTTCCTGAAGTCTTAACATGATGGAGTTAACTAGCATGTTCCATAAAATTTGTAGACTGATTAAAGGTTCAGTGTCAAACTTCACAAACAGGCGCTAGAATATATCTAATTCTCTAGTCCAAGCTAAAATTATGAATAGCCACCCTAGCCATAAATATTCACTCTATTTTAGTTTTAAAAAAACTGAAGTGGATTACCAAGCATTGTCTGAATGTACAAAACAAAGATAGATGAGTTTAGAAAATGCTCCACCAAATAGTTTATAAGTTTAAGGTCAGAAAATACCTCGAAGTTCAATAACATAAACATATTACCAAAGAATTAATTTATCCTTCACTATATCAGAGATTAAAACATTAAGGGGCAACTTGACGCCTTTGAAGCTTTAATCAGGTTAGGGGAAAAAAGGTAAAGGACTACAGATAACAGAAGTCACTTAAAGCCACATTTGATATTTACATAAAACTATTCTAAAGCATTCACACTATCTGAATAAAAGTATATTATGATTATCCTTTGGCTTTGACCTGGGTTCAGATAGTACTTATGCAGGATAAACAAGGCCTTTAACAAAGACAAGTGGCACAGAATACTTATACATTCAAAGTGATAGATCAGACCACCCAATTCTCAAAGGATGGAGTTTCATGATGTAATTTACCTTCTTTTGTAACAAGGGCAACCACAGTTTCAGATAAATTCTGCAAAACACTGAAAGAAATAACACTAAACATCAGAACTTAGGTTTAGAAATCTGAGTACAGGAGAGTAATAAAAAATGAGATGCAAACCTGCCACCACTCCAAGGATCCAGAAGGCCATTTGAGAAAATGATGTTACTCCCAAAATTTTCTAGAGCAGTTTTGATATCCTTCACAATAAAAGGGGCCATCAGAATCAAATGTACATTAAGACTAAGCTTCCATGACAGAATATGAAAGTAATCTAAAACAGAAAGGATCAGGCCATCGTGATCCGAGAAAGCATAACGAATAATAAATAAAAGTGAAAATTAGTATATGATGAATTGATGATAAGCCAGCTAAAATTAAAATAAAGAAAAAAAAATCTATATATATCTGATCATCTTACATGTCCACCAAATTCTGTTGTGATCCATCTCGGTCTAGGTATGACCCTGAACTCTTCCCAGCATTCTTCTTTGAAAGCGGTGTAATTAAAATCATATGCAGGGAACATGCTTGCAGCCTTGCTACTAGCCATTGGCATCACCATTTCAGTGCAAGCCTATGGAATAAGAAATCTTATATAGAGCAAAGCAAATTTGATAAATGTAACATAAGCTTATCCAAACCTGGAGAAAGGCAAAAGAAAAAGTATAGCTGTAGCACTTTCAGACCTGCCAGTTCCAACCATCCAAGCCATGAGGATCATCATCCAGTTCAAAGCAATCAACTTCCCCAGTATAATTGTAGTAAATGCTCACACCTTTGAAAATACGTTCAAGAATGCTAGTCCCATCAGGGGCACCATCAATTTTCTTGCACACCTAAAAAAAAGAAACCATACCTTGTAAATCCACTTCATCCTTTGCAAACTGATAAGAAAGAAGCATCTCACAAGCAAAGAATGAAAAAATTGATCCCAAAATAAACCTGCATAATGAATGTCCTATCCTTTTAAATTAGTGAGACGATTTACACAAGCATTAAGCAAGTGAATAAAATGTCCTTTTAAATTAGTAAAGATGATTTACAAATGCGCTATGTTTAAACAAGTGAATAAAAGAACAAAGTTTTGAAATTGTGAAAGACAAATAAACAACCTCTCTTATTGGGTGTCCAGGCAGTGGCATCATAAATGATGAAGGATAGGGATAGTCCACCATTGCCAAATAACTATAAGCAGATTCCAACCAGTCTGCAAGCTGTTCTGTGCTGTTCAATTTCCTGTCAACAATCTTGAATCAAATCAGACATAAAAACTCGACACAATAATGTATTTAACAAACAAAAATTTCTTCAATCTTCACTTTTTCCCTTACCGGCAGAGGTGGAATGCTTTAGTCAATCGAAAAAGTCCATCATCTTTCTGACCCTCCGATTCTAATGCATGCCATGACTCTTTAATGGTGTTAAAACAACTTGTGCTTTCACGCTACAGAGGAAAAGATAATAGCTTTATCAAAAAAAAACATAGTCTACCATTGACCAAATAAAACTAAAGGAGGAGTACAGACCTTGAAATCACTAGAAACAATGTCGTAAAATGTTTCCGGCGGCACAATATCTTCAAATTGAAGAATCGGCGCCGATGAAGCAAGGGCACCAATCGCTATATGAGGATACTTTAGCCTCATCCATGCCGCCAACACTAACACATAATTTCATTAACCAACTTCCACTAATCAATGGCTAAAGCATGAATAAAATCAAAATAAATAAAACAAATTTTTAACATTGTTCCTACTTCCACCGTATGATCCGCCAAACAACACCACTGGACAACCCTCCGCCGATAAATTTCTCTTCAAATCAGTAACCAGTACTGCGAAATCAGCTAGAGCTTGCTCCGCTGTTAGATAAGACAGTGTAGTAGCATTCTTATATGCCACATCCCTGCCCCCGAATGGCATGGACTCTCCATAATATCGGTGCTACATAAAACCAAATATATACATTTAAATAACTCCAACTGAATATATTAAGATTTGTAATCCTAGAAATTTTGACTTTCCTGAGAAACAAAGGGTAAATAAATTAGCGAGCTGACCTCAGGGAAAACGATCATGGCGCCGAAACGGGGAGCAATGTCCCAAACAAAGCCAGTATTAACTGCGAACCATTCGATGTCGCCTTCGTTCCCGCAGTAGAAGAATATTGGACCCAATCGATTGGAACCCACCCAATGATCGGTGTTTATCAGGTAGCGTTGCGGGAATTTTGGGAGGTCTGAGAAGCTGAAGTGATCGAGATTCTGGTAAAGGTATCGGGTCTGGTATGGGTACTGTTGACGATGCTGCTGAACTTTTAGTGGGGGTGCATCGCGCAAAGAGCGTGGGGCTCGTCTTGAGAGTGAAAAATCGGAGGGGCGGGATGCGATTGATACTGGCGAAATTGCGAAGAGAATAATAGTTATGGTGGTGATGAGGAGAGAGTAGCAGGGACTGAAAATCGCCATTTGCAGTTGGCAATTCTTTAAAAAATGGAAAACTGTAGCTAGAAGGTAGGTACTGTGTTTATCAGGTGGTTGCCACAGTAACGATTACAAATTGGGAAAATATTGCGATTGTTTGATTTTTGCTAAATCTGATAGCTATTAGACTTGGCTACGGGGTTGGCCACGGTTCGGCAAAGCAACGAATAGAAACTGGGCCAGAGACCGGCGGATTATGGGTCGGGAGGCTGGCAGGGTTGACAGCGGGTCAAGCTCGTCAGAACCGACGGACCCATTTGATTTTCGACAAATTTTTATTTTGTGGTATATTAAATATAATCAATAATTTATTTATAATTTTCGAAAATTGATTAGAAGAAAAAAAAATATGATTTAAGTAGTGGAAGAAATTTAAGATATAAAACAGTAAATAAGAATTTTATTAAATATCATATAATTTACATATGTACATAGAAGAACAATTTTGCAATAATGTTAACTAATTTTACCTATAACATTTTTATATTTTCTAATAACTTCTAACTACATAAAATAAAATTTGAAAATAAAAAAAAAATTGGGCTTGACAATAATTTTGTTAATATTTTAAAAAATTATTTTGCCTACGTATCTCTTAACTTAATTGAATTTTTACAATTCAAAAATTTTGGAAGCCGTTGGAAGAGTTGGTAATTTTGGAATCCTTTTTCGAAAAAAAATTCCATTTGTCTTGTGCATGTTGGTCGGCTAATCCCCAATCTCCGACATAATCTTGTGCTTCATAATTGTCGGCTCTCAATTTCGTTCTCTTTTTGGACAATATTAGCCCGCCGAACTGAAAACTTACTCAACCGCTATTGTCGAGACTAGTGCCGCCAAAACTTTTTTCATCATTTTTGCTCCACCATTAAAAATGTCAAACTTGAAAGGATGATTGTATCACCTACAAATTCAAATTCTGTAGACAAATATTTGTCAAATTTTAGAAATGAGCTTGCACTGAATCCCATTAACCTTTTATGACGTTAGAAATAAATGAAGAATATTTTATTTTGAATTGATCTCCCTCTCAATTGGGTGAGAATCGAACTCTCTCCAGTGACATTAGTAATCGAAAACCATTATTTGAAAATTCTAAATATAATTTATGAATAGTTTGTCTAGTATCATCAACAATTTTTCTAACATTAACTTGTTTATCAACGGGTAAACTCAAAGTTTCATAATAAACATCTAAAATTATTTGTAACACTAATTCTATATCTAGGATAAAAACAGCAGCAACAACTATTTCTTTTCATAACCACAACACAATCAACCAAAATTTGTTTCATTCAAACATATATGATCTACCAATAATATTAACACTACATTAAAGAAATAGATGATATGTTGGTTTATATACATGACTAAAAGTAAGTGTTGCATAATTAAGAACTTGCAATAAATTAGTAATTTCAAAACAAAATTTTCAACTTTGTGAGTAAATTCAATATCATGATTTTATTGTGAATTATAAAAAGTATACAAAGCATCAAAAGCATCAAAATCTTTATAAGCATATGATTTTGATAATAAAGTATATATGGAATTCTACGTATGCACAATAACATGATGAGAGTTAGTTAGGATTAAATTATTTTGTTGATAAAATTTAAATCAATTTTTCATAAACCTATTATAACTATACAAATATTTAATAACTTTTTTTATATGATTAATATATACTTCTAAATATTTTAAACCATTTTTAATTTGTAAATTTAAAACATACTATGCACATATAGAAAAATTTACACCAACATTTGGTTGACAAATTTCTTTTACTGGATGTAAAATTATGAAATGAAATGGTAAGTATTTTTTAACTAATTTATATTTATTTAAAATATTATGTATAATTTTATAAATATTAAATGCAGTATTTTTTTATCAAAAAACACGAAAAATAATTTTTTTTTTCATTACCAGTCATTATCAATACAATATAAAGTTATATCCATATATAAATAATTAGGTAAATTATTAGTTCAAATATATGAACAAATAAACACATAACCATTCATTAACAGTATTAGTTTTTTTCTTTTCTTTAATAAAGTGAAAATAGTCCTTATAATAGTATTTCTAGCAACACATTTAGTAATAGGATTAACATAACTTTTCAAAAATTTAATAAATCTATAATTTTCACCAAAATTAAAATTTAATTTTTCAACCCATATCATTTCAACTAAACATCTTTTACAATCTCTTTCATTAAAATTAAAAATAGCACTTTTAGAAGAAACGTAGTCAGAAATTTGCTTTTTAGTTTTCTTTTTTCGCTAAAACTCGGTTGGATGTTTTGCCTCCAAATACCGCTTCATTGTATCATATCCTCCACTTGTCTTCCATTTATAACGAACGCCGCAATATTTGCAAATTTGGAGACATTGATTCTCTCCAATGGCTTCTTTTTTAAAGTGTTTTGACACATCACTTGTATCTCGTTGGAAAATATGTTGTTCTTATTGAGTTTCAGCATCCGCTTATTGTTGTTGCAGTGGTGGCGGAGACATATTTGGTTGTTATTATTTCGACTCTTAAGTAGTGTGGTCTTCCACCGGCGCTGGAGAATTAATCGGAACCCCACCAATATATATTTGGGCTCTTGTCAGATACGGAGGAAAATTGAAAAAATCATGCATTATTTCTTTTTAAATTTTCGGCTCTTTTCCCATTCCTATCCGATATTTGTTCCAGGTTGAAACATTTTTTTAAATTTAAGATAATAAAGAATAATTAACAATTGAGAGTAGTAGGAGAAACAATATAATGACAGTATTAGCAACTAATTAGTCAATTAGAAATTTATAATTAATTGATAAAGAAGAGAATATAGAATGTTTTGATGTAGAAAATTTGGATCAAATGACTCCAATATTTATAGTGAAAAATTATAACACCATTGGACAAAAATACCCTTGAAATATGACTGTTTATAGTTGTTGTCCCAAACAGTCCCTAAATAACGTTCGGCCCGCTCAGGTCTAGCGGGTTTGAACCACGGTTTGGTCCGCTGATTTGTGGGGGCTGACCAAACGGTTGTCGAACCAAAAGACTTACTGGTTAGGCTTGGTGGTTCGGCACGACGGTTCATAGAGTTCCCAACGGTCAGAAGTCCGACGGTTCAATTAGATTAGGTTTCAACGTGACGGTTTTGTAAAAATATATATATATATATATATATATATATATATATATATA
>CANUEY010019802.1:0-10821 GCA_948099555.1 Croton setiger | reverse complement strand
GTTGTTGATAGGTTTAGTAAGATGGCTCATTTCATTCCATGTCATAAAACTGATGATGCATCACATGTAGCCGAATTGTTCTTTAAGGAAGTTGTGAGATTGCATGGCATGCCAAGGACTATTGTTTTTGATAGAGATACTAAATTTGTATTTCACTTTTGGCGTGTGCTTTGGGGTAAGTTAGGTACCAAATTGCTATTTTCTACTACTTGTCATCCCTAAACGGATGGTCAAACTGAGGTAGTTAATAGAACCTTAGGTACTTTGTTGAGAGCTATAGTTGGAAAGAACTTGAATGCTTGGGAAGATTGTTTTCCTTTCATTGAATTTGCTTATAACTGTGCTATTCATTCTTCTACAGGTTATTCACCATTTGAGCTTGTTTATGGTTTTAATCCTTTGACTGTTTTAGATATTGTTTCTCTTCCTACTAACAAATATTTGAGTCTTGATGGAGAAAAGAAAGCTAAGTTAGTGAAGGAGATGCATGAGAAAACTAAGGAGAGAATTGAGAAGAGGAATAAAGCCTATGCTGATTCGGCTAACAAAGGAAGGAAGGACATCCGATTTCGAAAAGGATATTGGGTTTGGGTGCATTTTCGAAAAGAAAGGTTTCCTTTGCAAAGGAAAAACAAATTGCAACTAAGAGGAGATGGGTCATTTCAAGTTGTTGAGAAGATTAACAACAATGCTTACAAGATAGACTTGCCAGGTGAGTATAATGTAAGTTCAACTTTTAATGTTTCTGATCTTTCTCCATTTGATGATGCAGATTTGAGGACAAATCTTTTTGAAGAAGGGGAAAATGATGCAAGCAAGGAACCACCAAGGCTAGCTAATGGACCTAAAGGAAAATATCAAGAAGATTTGAGGACAGATTTGGGCTTGTTATTTTGATGTAATTTGTTTATTTAGAACCTAATTAGGCTATTGGGTTGATTAGAAGTCAATTGGGCCTATGGGCTTAAAGTTATGTAAAGGTTACCCTCGCGGGGGCCTCTCTAAACTTAAGTAAGGCACATGTACATTTAATTAGCACATGGCCAAATACATTAAGGGAAGTAGTGGTCCCCTTAATTCGTTTTAGCTAGTAAATAAGAGTCCAAGTTGTATTAGCTAGGGAGGGTCCCTCAGTTTTGTTTAGTTAAAACTCTGTAGTCTCCCTAGCCTCCCTAGCCTTCCTACTTAGGGTAGGATTTTGTAATGCCTATTTAAAGGCATCTTTTAGCCGAATGGAATACAACTTTTGCTTCCATATAATTTTTGAATTATTAGTCTTTAAGGCTTATAATTTTTGTGTGATTTAGAGAGTGAGATTTTCTCATTTCTTCTTTGCATAAGGAACTTGATTAACTTATCAACCTTAACAAGTTGTGGCGTTCTTCAACTTCTTATCTAAAATCCTTTGCGTACGAGCGGTTCTACATCCATTTGCGAGGTGTGGGGTCGTGAGGGAAGGTGGATTATTCTTGTTCTAGTTTCTCCTATCAAACGGGTAACTCGGGTTTTCTAGCCGTTGAGCTATTGGGTCCGCGTCACTGATTCTCTTAGCCGAAAGGGTAACAGTACTTCAGCTTATTCGCAGGTATCTTCTTATCACTTGTGAATGAGTTGAAGAAGTTAAATTTCAACTTGGATAAGGATTCTGAGAGTGCTTTATTGGCAACATGAAAAGTGAGACCGGTTTTGAAAGAGAAGATACAGTAGAATCAGTCGAGAAATCCACAGCTGTTAAGCATTATCGACAGGGTGAAACTGGGCAAGGTAAATATTTTTACCTTAGATAGTGGTACATTAATGCTAAACCATAGGTTATGTGTTCCAGATGTGGATGGGCTATATAATGAGATTTTGGATGAGGCACACAACATAGTTTATAATGCATCTAGGTGTGAAAAATATGTATAAGTCAGTGAAAACTCATTACTGGTAGCCCAGAATGAAGAAAGATGTGGCTAAATTTGTGGCTAAGTGTCTAATTTGTCAACAGATTAAGGCTGAGCACCTAGCTCTAACAGGTAAATTTCAACCTTTACCTATACCTGTGTGGAAATGGAAAAGAATCACTATGGATTTTGTCACAGCTTTGCCTAAAACTCAGCAGAAACACAATGCTATTTGGGTAGTAGTGGATCGGCTTACGAAGTCAGCTCATTTTATCCCGATTAGGTGGGGTATTTCACTGGATCAATTGGCTACAAAATATGTGAATAAGGTGGTCAGACTACATGGAGTGCCTATATCCATTGTATCTGACAGAGATCCACAGTTTGTTTCTCGGTTTTGGCAGAGTTTACAGGCAGCTTTGGGTACAAAGCTACATTTTAGTACTGCTTTTTATCCTCAGAAAGATGAGCAGTCAGAGAGAATCATTCAGACTCTCGAGGATATGTTGCGGGCATGTATGTTAGAGTTCCAATGTTCTTGGGACAATTACATCAGTTTGATGGAATTTGCCTACAATAACTAGTTTCACAACAGTATTGGTATGGCTCCTTACGAAGCTTTATATGGCAGAAAGTGCAGAAGTCTTATTTGTTAGGATGAAGAGGGGCTAAGAACATTAAAGGGTTCGGAATTGGTTCAGGAAACAATTCAAAAGATCAGTATAGTAAAGGCAAGATTGAAAGCTACATAGGATAGACATAAAAGTTATATGGATTAACATCGGACAGAGATGGAATATAGTGTTGGGGATAAGGTTTTCCTTCGTGTTTCACCTTGGAAAGGCATAATCTATATTTGGGCAGAATGGAAAAATGAGATCTAGGTACATTGGTCCATATGAAATCACAAAGAAAGTTGGTCCTTTAGCTTACAGGTTAGCATTACCTTCGGATTTGGCATAAATTCACAACGTTTTTCATGTGAGTATGCTCATAAGATACAGATCTGACCCTACTCATATGATAAATGAACAACCTTTTGACGTGGTAGAGAATTTGAGTTACACAAAGGAATCAGTGGAAATCCTGGAATATGGGGTTCGACAGTTACGGAATAAGGATATTCCTATGGTTAATGTGTTATGGAAACACCATTCTTAAGGTGAAGCCACTTGGGAAATAGAGGCTTAGATGTGACAGAAGTATCCGCGGCTATTTCAGAGTACAGATATGGAATTTTGTGGGCAAAATTCTTAAGAAGGCGACAGTTGTGACACCCCAAACTCATACCTACGTCGTTATCGACATCATTTCATGCATAAAGTGCATTTTCATTTAAAATGCATCATATTTAATTTGATATTTGATTTGAACTTGAAATATATGATTCAAACATGATATGGAATGAAATAAATATGTTCGGAAGACACAAACGAGGCCCGATTAGAGTTTTTGGCTCGCGCGACAAAAAAATGTCGGAAACGCGAAAAAATATAAAGTAAATAATTTTGATATTTTATGATATGTTTATTTAATATGATTTTAAGAGTTTTGGAACCCTAAAACTACGATGGCGATGTATGATTTTGGTTCCGTAAAAATCGTCGAGGTTTCGAAGTCGGTTTAAGGCCGACCGAACCGCAAATAATTTTCGGTTTCCGATTTTTACGAAACTTCAAACATATATTATATTTATTATTTTGACCCTAAAATCAAATTGAAATCAAGTGCTGGAGTAGATTGAGGGCTAGAATTAAAGAAATTAAAAAGTGAGAGTAAAGGGTATTTTAGGGTTAGTTGAATAAGTAAGATATTTTACTTGAAAATGAAGTAGGAGGTGGATATTTGAAGAGGTGGCTTAGTTCCAGAGAGTATTAGGTGTCTAGAGAGAGAATTGAAGAGGTGTGAGAGGTAAAGGAATTGGGCAAAAACAGAAGAGAAGAAAGAAAGAGAGAAAGAAAGAGAAAAGAGAGAAAAGAGAAACCAAAGGCAAAACCTTCAGTTTGATGGTTGTAATATGTTCCTAAGAGTGTTAGGAGAAGTTTAGAAGTGATAGGAAGGGAAGAGAGTGGTTGGAAAATGAAGGAGAAGGAGAAAACAGAAACTAGTTCAGAATTTCTATTTAGAAAAACAATGTTAAGGAACTAACTTTGAAAGGTTATATCTTAGGATCTAGTGTGCATGGGGAAATTTGGGCCCAAAGGTTCGATAGAGGGGTTGTAGAGGAAGAGTTTGGTGGTCTTAGGTCGCTAGAAAGCCCCCGGAGGTGGACATACGGATGGCTGGAAGTTGGCTGGAAGCCACTGGAAATCAGGCAAAATAGAAGAATAAGAGAGGAAGAAGATGATCAAAACGGCAAACGGCAGCAGGGGGCTGCGTTTTGATTAATAGGGACGCGAGCAAAACTGCAGGCAAGGCTGCATTTTGATCAATACCCAACGGTCTAAAACGACATAATTCTCTGTGTTTTGAGGAAAATAACGTGCACAACACTTGAATTTTTGTAAAATCTCGTTTTGGCCCCTAAACTTGTCTGCCGCATGCAGTTTAGCCCTTCTAGGCAGTTTTGCAATTATTATTTATAAATTTTTGGTCCTTTAACTTTAATTATTTATGTTTTTGCCCTAGAAACTTTTAGATTTTATATTTTTGACCCATCTTACCTGATTTGGGCGACTTGAATCTGTATTTGACCTCAAAATTTAATTTTGATGCCGTTTTTGGCCTGAAAAACCTAGAATAAATATTTTGTTAAATATTTTTTTATTAAGAATTGGATTTATTTTATTATTTGATTTGATTTATGATTATTTTGCTTTTGATAATTATCATTATTATATGGTAAATGTAGATTGTTAATTATTTTTAATATAATATTAAATGATTTAAAAATAGAAAATTTCTACGCACTGAGTTTAAATTCACGGAAAATAAAATGATTTGATTTTGAAACTCAATTAATTCAGAAAATTAAATATTTAATCATGCATCATAGCACATATGGATTTCTAATTTGATTAATTGAATATTATTGCTATGTTATGCATTATAGGAGCATCGAGTTCTCAAGCAGGGCGGGGTAAATTATCCGAGACCCAACCGAGCTCATAGTAGTGAAGTAAGTGTTAAACCCACTTACTTATATGTTTGATTGTGATACTGTGATTATTTGAACTATTTGGACCGGTACTGAAGCCTGATCACTTGTGATATATGAAATTGCTATTATATAATTATATTGAATTGTTTAGACCAGTACTAAAACCTGATCAACTGGAATTATTTGATATATGAATTATGATGTTTGTGGTTCCTGAGTCGGTATTGAAATCCGACTAGTTGAGTTGTATGAATTGGATATATGGATATATATACTGTTTGGACCGGTACTGAAGCCGGTCACTTGTGATATATAAAATTGTTATTATATGATTATATTGAACTGTTTGGATCGGTACTGAAGCCCGTCCAATTGGAATTATTTGATATATGAATTATGATATTTGTGGTTCCTGAGTCGGTATTGAAATTCGACCAGTTGAGTTATATGAATTGGATATATTGATATATATACTATTTGGACCGGTACTAAAGCTCGGTCATTAGAATATATGAAATATAATGATATGAAATGTATATTATATAAATGCATTTCCACAGGACTTAAATATGGCCATTGTGATTATCGTAGCCAGTGTTTGCAAATTTCACAAAAGAAACCTACGATTTCTATATGATTTGATGGAAAGACCTACGAGTCCTATATGTTACAGAATGATCTTCGGATCTTATATGCTTACAGGTTGATCTTCGGATCCCTATATGATATGAAATGACTGACATTATTCTGGTCTTATATGTTAACTGGTCAGCTACGGATACTTATATGCTGTGAAATTTCCGGGGCAACACTTGGTCGATAAATCACAATTAAAGAAAAAGGAAAGACATGTCACTATTCATCTTATGATATGACTATGATTATATATGATGATTATGACCTGAAATTATGTTGTTTTGTTATGTTTTAATAAATTGACTTATATGACTATTTAAATGGTTTTGGTTTATACTTGCTGAGTATGCGACTCATCAAAATCGCAAATTGTGGTTTCACGTCTGCAGTCTGAGTGAAGTCTGACACTTCACCAGTCTATGCTCAGGTCGATACAGCTGAAGCCTAGGCATTTCTCCCTCACACCACGTCATTTATAAATGTTGCATATAGTTTTTGGTTTATGCTTTTTTTTGTAAGGCATAATTATATGTTTTGGCATGTAAAGTTTAACATGGTATGTTTGATATGTCTTTTGGGTAAATAGTCTTTTGTAAGATTAATAGTATATGTAAATTATGAATTGGTATGATAAACAGGTTTAAAGGTAAAAGAGTTTTGTATCACATATTTTTAGTATATGTAAATTACGGTTTATATTATGTTAAATCTGATATTGGTTTAATACTATTAATGATTGATATGCTTAATGTTTGATAAGATTAAAATCAATCAGTATGTTATAATATGTTATAAGAAAATGACATGTTTTATGACGTGAGGATATAAGTAAGGTTGTTACACTCTTCCTTAATAGTTTCTTTTTTCATAAAACTCTTAGAGAATTAATAATTACTCTGCACTAATATTAAGTTCAGATATTTTTGTCCTTTTATGGAAAACATCTCGTACTTCCTCTAGAGAATATTGATAATGGATTCCTTCACTTCATCAATACCTTCATAAGTCTTTTTTAGCTTCTCCTGTAGTTCCTAAGTTGCCTTGTATGCTGAGAACTTGTTAAACTCAACTGGATCAAATACAAAATGAATCAAGTTCAGTGCCTTTAAGTTTAGAGATACTTGCCCCTAGTCAACTTTATTAACCTTAGCTTCATTCTTTGGTCGCATTACATTTTCAGTAGTAACTATTGAAATGTAAAGACCATTTAGAATGATTCTCATACACTTAATGTCATAATACTTAATTGTTGTGAATAAAATTATTCTCTTTCAGTTTGAATAATTTATTTCTGTGAATAAAATTGGAACAGCGAGAGAGAATTCCACTATCATTATACTAAGAATTGGATTAGTGTTTGCCATCTAATCTTTCTCTTTGGTAGTTAATATTTTAGAACAATAAAAATATTTTTGTCAAATTCAAGATTTAAACTTAAAAACTATTCTTAATAAACTCACTAAAATTTAGCAATTTATTAGTTGTGAATACTCGAAGTTTGAGGCCTAGAAAGTCATTTTTCCTAAACTACAAATAGTCAACCCGGACCGGAGGTCGCCGAAAAATTGCAATGAAAGTATACCATCATGGTACTTGAAATCTCTGAAAAATTGCGAGGATCACAGAAATGGCCTCGGAAAAATCATCGGATTCCTGGAAGGTCCCGAAAAGCCTCCAGAACGAAAAATCAGAAAAAGGCAAGACCAGAGCGCCTCTGGCCACCCTCCTGCGGCGCCTTTGGCCGCCTCTGGGTCGCCTTCAGCCCATTTTTTCATTATAAATAGCCCTTAGAGGTCCTTTTCAAACACACCTTGAGCTGTGTTGACAGCCGCTCTCTTCTCCCTTTTTGCTCATTGCAATTCTTTACTGCTTTCTACATTTTTCTTGTATTGCATTGTTCTATTGTTTTTCTCATTCATAATTAATTAAAAACCCTAAAAGTCCAAATCAAGCTGAAGCTAAGCAGTCGACAACTACCACAGGTACATACTAAACCCTAATTTCTTTCAATTCAATCGTACATAGCATTTTGCATCACACATTTTTTGGCACCAAGTGCCTACCAAATCACTCTTTCGGCACCAAGTGCCTATTAAATCACACTTTTGGCACCAAGTGCCTATCAAATCACACTTTTGGCACCAAGTTCCCAACAAAACAACTTTGGCACCAAGTGCCCACTTAGTCAATCTTTTGGCACCAAGTGCCTATTTAATCAATCTTTTGGCACCAAGTGCCCACTAAATCAATATTTTGGCACCAAGTGCCTATCAAATCACTCTTTTGGCACCAAGTGTCTAGTCAAATCACTCTTTTTGCACCAAGTTCCTACCAAATTAACCTTTTGGCACCAAGTGCCTTATCAAATCAATCTTTTGGCACCAAGTGCCTATCAAATCACACTTTCGGCACCAAGTGCCTGAAAAATCACTCTTTTGGCACTAAGTGCCTATCAAATCACTCTTTTGGAATCAAGTGCCTATCAAGTCACTCCTTTGGCACCAAGTGCCTATCAAGTCAATCTTTTGGTACCAAGTGCCTAATAAATCAATCTTGTGGCACTAAGTGCCCACCTAAAATCAATTTAAGCACCAACTGCACATCTAATCAACACTTTTGGTATAAAAGTGTCCACTTCAATCAATCATTTTGACACTAATGTCCAACAGAAGCATACACACACACACACACATTGAGTATTTATTCCTTCTACATACCTTTAAATAGGCTTTCTCGAACTACATTGACCTTGATCTCTTATACAAATAAGAGTATATAAAGCATATTTAGAATCCAACCCCAAATTATAGGTCAACTCTTTTACAAACTTTTTGTTTTCACCCTGCATCACATAAATAAAACATGGTTAGTCAAGTAGGCATGGCATAGTCTCCCAATCCTCCTCGGATTCACAAACCAGTGTCTAAAATCAATTGGGTTAATTAATCTAAAAATAGGTTAATTATTAAAATCGGAGTCACTTACGGTTCTTTCTTAATTTTCCCTAATAAAAAAATAAATTATATGGCAACTCTACACACACTCCGAGTGAACATTCCCACATTTCTTTTGATTTGGGGGGGGGGGGGGGGCGAAAGGTGTTCAGATTAGTTTAGAAGGCTGAGTTCAAAATGAGCATGATTTTAGAGTTTCTAGTAAAAGTCAGTTTTGAAAACTTAGAAGATATAGAAAAACTTTGTTCTAATTAACTTCAGGGTCCTTTGAAACTTAAGAAAATTTATTAAAGAAACATTCAATTCAAAAAACATAAATTGGCAAGCAAACTTAAAGCAATGAAAAGAAAAATAGACACAAAATTGTATGGTGGTTCATCTAAACTAAGCATATGTCCACTCATTAAATACCCACATGAGATTTTCACTAATCTAATTGCTTTTTAGGGTAAGAGAAAAAGTCATTTAAAGGAAATAAACTCTAACCTAGTCTAACCCGATTCTTTTAAAATTGATGGGCATCATAAGACCGTTCATTCTATTTTACAACGATTAGAAAATTCAATACAAGTCTTTTTTCTAAAAAGACTACTTACTAAAGTATCATTTGAGCTTTACCCCAAAAGCTCCTAAACATAATTAGTTTTTCAGATTTTTAAAAACTCTTAACCACTCTTCATTACATAGAATTCTAAAGTAGATAATACCAAGTTAAGTCTAGGAAAATTTTAGAAAGATTAGAATGAAAACCATGACAATTTTTAAATAAGAAGTTGATAAAACACAAAAATCTTTTCAAAATAAATTCAAAATTCAACTCAAAATAAGACTTTTCATTATTGGAGAGAAGAGAAAACGTTAAACATATGAAATTTGAGAGAGTAGAGACTTCTATCAAAGTGCTAAAGGAAACCACTATTGGATTATTATACTAAAACTAGGAAAAGATAGCCGTTAGAGGAACCAAAAATCCTAATAAGTATTTTTTGTAAAAGACAAACATTCTTCATTTCTACTTGTGAATGACTTTAGAAGATCTATTGACTTTTTACTTTAATCTAACATTAGAGATAATTTTTTGTGTGCTAAAACATGTTGTCTCTTAATTTTCAAGCAAAAAGACATTACGCAACACTTTGAAAAGAGAGACACAGTTTTCAAAAATATTTTGAAATATTGTGACCATTGAAGACTTAGTGTTTCTCTTAAACTATTGTTTCAATTTAAATAGAGACTCTGAACTAAACTATTCTAATCTTGAATATCTTCAAAAGGTTCATTTCGTTTAGATGATTTCTAGCGTGGTTTTCAGATTTCTCATTCAAACCTATATAATCAATTGCATGTATAAGGGAAGAATTCTTAAGTTCTTCATGATTTTGTATATCTTTAATACAGAATATCTAATAATTGAGCCAACAATACACACACATGCGCGCGCGCACAAACACGCACACACACACACGTGAAGAAAGTAAATGAATTTACTATGCAGTATAAAAAAGCGGAAGAGCTAGAACTAAAAAATTGTCTATTTCTTACATTCAAATTGTTTAAAGTTTTTCCATTTTGTTATTCTATATGGATACCGATAGATGTCATACGATTGTATGATTTTTTATTTGGAACAACACAATCGATAACGATATTCAACTTTTAGTTGCGAAGAATTTAACTAGGTGTTATTGCTTTTAGATTCGTTACTTTCTTCATTTGAAACGTGATCCTATTCATGAAATATATATATTTTTTGTTTCCGTTGCTTTTTTTTTTGTCTATTGATTATCCAACATAAACATAGCCTATCAAATTCTCGGTTCGGCCATGTTTGGATCTTATGTTATTGGTTCAAGCCCATTAAGGACCTTAGGTAACATAAATGAAGAAATGAGGGTTATATATAAGGAACAGCTCCAATTTATAGGTGTCATAAATGTGCCAAAAGACAAATGTTTCCTTAAGGATTACTCTTGATGTCAACAAGGTAACGGTGGAATTTCATCACAGTGGGAATGTAAAACCTCATTCTATATTCCTATGTCATAAAACAGGCCATTTTTTTTAATCATACGTCGGGTGACGTTACTACTAATTTTTTTTTCCCATACATATACATACATATACCAAATCACATATATAGCATGTTATAAGACATACATCATTTCTTTTGATCCTATAAGGATCCATTTGACCATTCACAATCTATAAGCATTTATAGGTATATAGGATAGTTTGCATACTTCAA
>CANUEY010019786.1:0-26764 GCA_948099555.1 Croton setiger | reverse complement strand
TTCGGTTCCTGCCTGTCTCAATTTGGTTCATGCCTTCCAGAAAAGCAAAGTTCATCTTCAATCTGTTAGGTTTCCTGTGTTGCCATGGTAATCCAAGTAGGTTGTTAGAATGCATATAGGATTAGATGTCTTATAATGTGGCTGTTCTGTGGAAGCTACAACTGTTTCCCTATGTTTCTTCCACTTCATTGCATGCTATGTATGGCAGTTATCTTGTTGGGTCAGACTGTATGTTCTCGTTTTTGAGAAAATGCATGTAAAGGGGCATATTTGCAATTATTCAAAATTAAAAGGACCAAACTGCAACTTTGAAGAAATTTCTTTCAAACTATCATTTTTGCATGATTTTTCAATTGTTTGATGCAATTGGCATGGGATGTGGGACTGTTTGGATGTAATATGCAAAATGGGGCAAAAGGGTAATTTTCCCTCCCAGGACACTTGTTTGTAATTTTTGATAAGTCCGAGGACTTATTTGCAATTTTTCATATATTGCCTTTAATTGCTTATTTTGGGCGCTGGGTTTAATTTCGGGTTTAAATCGGGTAGAATGTAAATTTTTAGAAATCGTTTGTAATTATTTTCTCCAAAAATCGGAGAAAGAATATTTTAGACTTAAGGGCTGTTTTATTTTCCGCAATTTAAATTCCCGCAATTTATTGCTTTCCGTTTTGTGTTTGTACAAATGATTTAAATCACCGATTAGGAATATCGATAGCGGCTTTTCAAAAATAATCAGTCTTAACTTTAATTTTCGGAAAATCAAATTTGGTTTCAGAGGTCGGTTAATCCGGGCGTTAGTCGAAATGAAATTTCGGCTAACGTACTCTACCCGCTTACCTGAATCTTTGGTTCGGACTTTTGCCTTATCCAAAATAAAAACGGAGTCAAATCTTTTTAGGTTTTTCTTAAAAACCGGTTCCCGAAATGAGTGGCGACTGAAAAATGATTTTAAGACCGACAAGCTCGGTACCAACAAAAAATGGCTTTTATCGCATTCACCTGTTTTTCAGAAAACGAAAACGAAACGAACTTGCAAAACCTTTGCACAAAAAGGGTCGACTGCCGAATCGGGCCGTCGACACAAGGCATGCTCTGTGTGCTCTTGCTTTCCTCTGTTCATTCTTTCTTCATAAGGCATTTAATTCATCAATATACATGGCCTCAAAATCTTTTGATTCTTTAATTGCCACCACGATATGATCATATTTAAAACTGATGGAGCGAATGATCTTTTCTATAACATGAACATCTTCTAACTTTTCTCCAAGTCTCTTCATTTGGTTCACTACTGTCAAAACTCTTGTGAAATAATTCAAGATGAATTCATTATCTTTCATTGTAAGAGATTCAAACTCAGCCCTTAGAGTTTGAAGGCACCCCTTCTTCACTTTGTCTACTCCCATGACTTTTGCTTGCTTAGAATTTGACTCATTAGCAATATTTTCAAACATCTCAACATTCAAGCTTTGATGAATGGTAGTTACTCTATATTGATCTTTCTTTCTTTCTTTCTCCAAAACATCCTTCGCAGCTTGCTTTAAAACTGCCTCATTTTCAGGTTCCACATAACCTTTGTTGACGACATCCCAAACTCTTTGCGCACCAAGGATGACCTTCATTCGAAGTGCCCAATTTTCATATTTGTGTTTGGTGAGTTGTGGGTACTGGAAAAAAAAGATTATTTGTATTATAAGACATTCTTTTTATCTATGCTCCGATAACTTTTTAGTAGAAATATTGTGGATATAAATTAAATTTAAAAAGTAGAAAGAAAGAAAGATGAATTAAAAAACTCAAATTATTATATTGAATTACAATTTGTTGCTTATGTATTTATACTACATAATAAGTACAAAAGTACAAAACTAAAACAACAAACTACTATGTAATGAAAGGCTTTTAATCACAAACAAATAATTACCAATTATTAATAATAAATTTTAAAACCAAATTAAAAAATAACAAGTTTAATTTTCAACAATATATTACTTATTAAAATATAATTTAAATTTAATTAATAATAATTAAAATATATTTTTATTAAAATATGATTTAAATTTTTCTTAATTAATAAATTAAAATAGTATTTTTTTATAATATTAAAATAGTAATGATAGTTATAATATGATTTGAATTAAATTAATTTATTATAATTATGTGGTGATAGGCAAAATGGAAAATAAATGTGACTAATTAGACTCTTAGTAAATGTTTTGAGCGCAAGAGAACATAATATAGAAATTTAAAGGTGTGTAGATAATAAGGATTTAAAAAAATTTAAACACTGTAACAAAATAAAACAGGAGAATAGCAAAATGCAAGAATGCCATGCCAGCCTTTTGAAAAAAGAAAAGTGTATCATGTTATAGACTAGGTAGGAAAATTAAAATCCGACAAAGTAGGGTCTGGTCTGGGATTGAAAAATTGCATGGGACGTCAAATTAATTAGCAAAATACTAAAAAATTAATCTTTCTTTGACATTGAAAAATCCCAGTAATGAGGTTGAGGGCCTCGAAGCTCCTCAAAGTAACGCATGCACAGCACATGGCCTAGCTGGACAAAGCTCACTAACTAAACCTTAAAAATTATTTAACAAAAAGATCAATGAAAATTCCTTAATAAATCCAAGAATCCGTTCTTGATGATGCTTCTCCTTCTTTAGTCAATTTCCATTAACTATTGTTTAAAAAAGATTCCCTTAACTAAACCCAATAGGTTTTCGATTCAGAACTGCAATGAGTGTGTTTCAAGCAATTGGTCCCACATGAAAGAGAGTTACTTTCCTGGCTATCATTAATAATACCCTTATATAAAAATGGCTTTACCCACCATTATCCTCTCTTTTTTCGGTATAAATTAAGAGCAGTGACTCGGTTGTTCTTATTCTTTAATGGGTATTAAGTGATTTTGTTCCTTTCTGTAATCTCATATTTTCTTTTTTGGAATCTTGTTGGTAGGTTTTGGCTTGCTAAAATAGAAATAATTTTTCTTTCTCCACACCAGAACTTAAAGGGGTTGACCTAAAGTTGGTTGGTGTTTGTTTTTTGGACAAGAGTTCTAATCTATCTACATTGTGTGTGTGTGTCTGGTTTTGTGATTTTTATTGTTTTGATCTTTTATGAAGTGGGTATGTCTTAATGGAGTGGTTTTCGCAGGTGGGTATGAGATTTATATTGCTGATTAATTAAGTGGGTATGTCTTAATGCAGCTTTGAGGAATTTCAAGACTAGTTTCTTCCCGAATTTGAGTAATAATAACTAATTGAGGACAAAAATCGCCTCTTTTAGGAGTTTGATCCTCTTAGATTAGGTGCTTCTTTTCTTGATAAAAATGACTTGCATGAAATTGGGATCTAAAACTGATGCATTTCAAAGGCAAGGGCAGGCCTGGTATGTCATTCTCTCTCTTTCTCTCTCTCTGCTTATTTAGTGTGTTCTGTAACTGTAAGTTCCATTTTTGTTCGTATGTTCTCCTTGTTTGCTTGATTTTGCTGTTTTAGTACTTATTTTCTTAAATTGGATTTCCACATTCGCATTCACTCATCTTGTCTTCTTGCCACAAATTGGTTTGGTATTTTAGTTTAGTTAAACTTGTTGGATTTTGTTTTTCTGTTAAGTTGATTCACTGAAGTTAACATCTGCATGCTTCTATTTTGATCCAAAACTTTTACTTGACAGTGAAAGCTCAGCTATAATGTAAAAATAAACCTTCTGTATCTCTGAGCCTTTTCTTTTACGCTCCAAAGAAGATGTGTGTAATAAGGAGAACTTTGGTTCAGATGTGGGGTTGGTTAAGGACTTTGTCTTTGATTCAATATCATTGTTTGCTGAAAATTGTTGTAACTGGTGGTTAGAAATAGAATGTCTGATGTAAGGATAATGGTTGGTATAATGGGTTTTTAGTTTGTTCAGTTGCTTACAGATTTCTCTCTGAAAGTAAAACTGTTGAAAAAGTAATTTCTGTTGAACAATTGACAGGGTGTAAGGTAAATGTTAGAACATATACAGCTGTGATTATTTCCGTATTAGGCTGAGATTCTATTTCCTTATTTATTTGTATCATGTCCTATATATATAGGATTGTAAACCTTTCATCTTGAATATACATAGAAACACAATTATATGTTTTGACTAGAGTAAACAAATAATGACCCATTGGGGAGAGAAAACGAAAAGGGATGACCAAAAAACATACTTTCTTTGCAAGAGTTAGAGAAGTAGATTTAGGCAAACCTATCCTTGTAATTCGTTACAAGGAATGCTTATTTGCTAACCTTGACGATTCTTTTGCTTCTTTGCCTCCTTCTTTTGTTACTTTGTTGCAGGATTATAAAGATGTGTTCCTTAAAGACTTGCCTAGTGGACTGCCGTCATTGAGGGGAATCGAACATCAAATTGACTTCATTCCAGGATCCTCAATTCCAAATAGGCCAGCCTATAGGAGCAATAGAAACCGAAGAATTGCAAAGGCACGTTGAGGAACTACTTGAAAAGGGCTTAATTCGAGAAAGTCTTAGTCCATTTGCGGTTCCAGTGTTACTCGTTCCAAAGAAGGATGGAACTTGGAGAATGTGTTTTGATTGTCGAGCTGTGAACAACATAATCACAAAGTATAGACATCCCATTCCACGGCTTGATGACATGCTGGACGAATTATATGGTGCAAAATACTTTACCAAGATTGATTTAATGAGTGGAATCATCAAATTCGTATGAAACCTGGAGATGAATGGAAAACTGCTTTCAAGACTAAATATGGTTTGTATGAGTAGTTAGTCATACCCTTTGGCTTGTCTAATGCACCTAGTACCTTTATGCGTCTTATGAATCATGTTTTGAGAGCTTATTTAGAACAGTTTGTTGTGGTTTATTTTGATGATATTTTGATCTATAGTAAGAATGAGAAAGAACATATAGAATATGTTAAGCTAGTTCTTAATATTCTTAAGGAACAAAACTTGTATGCTAAGCTTAAAATGTTCTTTTTGCATGGATAGTGTTGTGTTCCTTGGTTTTGTTGTTAGTGCGCATGGTATTGAAGTTGATCAAGAAAAGGTTAAAGTCATTCAAGATTGGCCGACACCTACAAGCATTACTCAAGTGAGAAGCTTCCATGGCTTGACTAGCTTCTATAGGAGATACGTTCCCAACTTTTCCACCATTGCTGCTCATTTGACAAGCATTATAAAGAAGGAAAAATGGTTCAAATGGGGAAAGAACAAGAAGAGGCGTTTCAAAACTTAAAGAAGAAATTGACTACTCCTATATTGTCTTTACCTAACTTTGATTCTACTTTTGAGATTGAATGTGATGTTTCAGGTATAGGTATAGGAGCCGTTTTAATGCAAGAGAAGAAGCCAATTGCTTACTTTAGTGAGAAATTGAATGGAGCGAAGCTGAATTACTCAACTTGTGACAAAGAGCTCTATGCATTAGTGAGGGCGTTGGAAGTGTGGGAGCATTACTTACTGCCCAAAGAATTCGTGATTCACACTAATCATGAATTATTGAAGCACTTGAAAGGTCAAGGGAAGCTAAATAAACGACATGCAAAGTGGATTGAAAAGATTGAGAAGTTTCCCTATGTGATCAAATACAAGCAAGGTAAAGAAAATATAGTAGCTGATGCACTTTCAAGAAGGTATACGTTACTCAATGTTTTAAGTTCTAAATTGGGTTTGAATGTATAAAGGACATTTATGTTGGTGATTTGGACTTTGGTAACGTTTTTGCTGCTTATGAACTTGGTGCTTTTAATTCTTTTTATAGGCATGATGGATTTTTGTTTAAAGGTAGTAAACTTTGCATGCATAGATGTTATATGCGTGAATTACTTTTATTGGCAAAACATGAAAAGAGATGTCATTAGATTGTGTAAGGCATGTTTAGCTTGTAAACAAGCCAAGTCTAGGTCTATGCCTCATGGGTTATATATGTCATTACTTGTTCCTAGTTCACCTTAGATTGACATTAGTATGGATTTTGTTTTAGGATTGCCAACAACTAAGAAGGGGAGAGATAGCATATTTGTTGTGGTTGATAGATTTAGTAAGATGACACATTTTATTCCATGTCATAGAACTGATGATGCTTCACATGTTGCTGATTTGTTCTTTAGAGAAGTGAGATTGCATAGCATGCCTAAAACTATTGTTTCTGATAGAGATACTAAATTTATTTCTCATTTTTGGCGTGTGCTATAGGGAAAACTAGGTACCAAATTGCTATTTTCTACTACTTGTCATCCACAAACTGATGGACAAACTGAAGTAGTTAATAGAACTTTAGGTACTTTATTGAGGGCTATAGTGGGAAAGAACTTAAATGCATGGGAAGATTGTTTACCATTTATTGAATTTGCTTATAATCGTGTTATACATTCTTCTACAAGTTATTCACCATTTGAGCTTGTTTATGATTTTAACCCAGTAACTATTTTAGATCTTATGTCTTTCCTACTAACGAATATTTAAGCATTGATGGTGAAAAGAAAGCTAAGTTAGTAAAAGAGATGCATGAAAAGGTCAAGGAAAGGATTGAAAGGCGAAATAAAGCCTATGCTGAATCGGCCAATAAGGGGAGAAAAGACATCCAATTTCGCAAGGGTGATTGGGTGTGGGTGCATTTTCGAAAGGAAAGGTTCCCTATGCAAAGGAAAAATAAGCTTCAACCAAGAGGAGATGGGCCGTTCCAAGTACTTGAGAAGATAAACAACAATACTTACAAAATCGACTTACCAGGTGAGCATAATGTAAGTTCTACTTTTAATGTTTCTGATCTTTCTCCATTTGATGATGCAGATTTGAGGTCAAATCTTTTTGAAGAAGGGAAGAAAATAACACGGACCCGATAGTTCGCAATGGTTAGAAAACCCGAGTTAACCGTTTAGTAAAGAACACACCCAAAGGAAAATTCACCTTCCCTCACGACCCAACGTCTCTTAATGGACGAAGAACCGCTTGTATGCAAAAAATTTTAGGTAGGAATTGAATAACGCCACAACTTTGTTAAAGTTGATAAGTTAATCAAAGTCCTTGTGCAAAGAAGAAAGGAGAACACTCAACTCTCTTAATTCACACGAAAATATAAGTAATGTAGGCTGAAAATTATTATTGAATTAATGAAAATTTCGTCCAAGACAAGCCTTTAAATAGGCATTACAAAAAGTCCTACCCTACATAGGAAATAACTAAAAGAATCCTAACTAAATAAGACTAAGGAAAACTATCCCTAACCTAGCACGAAATTGACTTAAAATAACCTAACTATTAAGGAGGCCACAAAGCCTTTAAATAGGCTGCCCCATTCGGCCATGTGCCAATTTAAAAAGTCATGTGCTTAAGTTAATTAATTAAGGCCCACCTTAGGCTTTTACATAACTTTAACCCAAAGACCCAATTAGTCTCTAATCAAGCCCAACATCATAAATAAGTCCTAATTAATCCATATGGACCTAAATTAAGTCTATTCACGTCCACTTCTTGGGCAGCTTCAATTTAGGCCCTTTCTTCACTCTTTAAGTCTCTTGCCTTCCAAGATTTGCATCCTTTAGCCAACATTCGTCCTTGTATGTTTCCTCTCTATTTCCCTCGTCCAATTCTAGCATTATCACGAATTTGGATGTTTCTTTAAGCCTCTCTTCCATTTGCATGCATGCTTGATCTTGAATTCTCTTGGAAACCTCTCCTTGTGCATATGCATTCAACTTGGCTTGAAATTTTTTAGCCATGTTCCTTGTGATAGGTCCACTTGCTAACTTTAATGGATCCTTGCTCGTATCACTGTCCTATTTATATAAGCTGCTATAACCCTATTCATGAATAGAAAAGGAGTCCTAACTAGTAGAACTTACTAAACAAGAATCCTAAATAAGGAAACTAAAAAGTAGTCCTAATTAGAGAATAAAACTAAAACTAAGAAAAATTTCTAAAGAATAAAAAAAATCCTAAAATAATTATGAAAGCTTAATAAACTTCCGAAACAACTAGTATGCCCCTGCATCACAGAGGTAACTGAAGACAATATTACCTTAGGCAACTTAAAACTCCACTAGACAAAGAACACTACTAATTTTTGGTAGCCTGAAATGAAATCTATATACATTTCCAAGTTTTTCAGTTATGGTTGCAAAAGTAGTCACAATAACAAATGAGGAAAAAAAGTTAAATAATCACTGTTGGAAAACAATATGCATCATCCTCAATATTTCATTTTGCATCACAGTTGGTCCAGTTCGTATGAATTATGCACTTTTTTACATTCTGGTGCCTTTCAATGAGAAGAAAGAAACACATGCATCCAAAAAAGAATCAAAAGCTCATACTTCAGTTTTTTGTGAACTAAACTATGCTTGGCTTCTATCAGCATATGTTTTGAGTTTTTAGAGGGATATGATATTTTCAAGTAAAATCCAACTTTATCATAAAACGTTACTTTTTCGTAGTTTGATTTTAATTATTTATTTACCATTCTTTGTTGAGTCTTCTGATATGCTTTGATGCATAAGCAATAGCCATGTAAACACATGCATAGATATTATCCAGTGTAGAGGGGTTAAAAGAAACAAAACAAGACTTACTTGTCACTACACATGTGTGATATCCACCGCATGAAACCTCTTGAGAACATGGCAATTTTTCTACAATAGATGGTGTCGCTGCATCATTTACGTCTCCAAGAACCTAGATTCAGAAAATCATAATTATTGGTCAGATAATATCTTATCTTTCCAAAACAAAAAACCAAATCCATGTTTCAGAGACTGGACTTTGGTTTATTCCAAGATAATTGTTTTCTCAGACTTCAGCAAATGAATAAACGACTATATTTTCTTGGAATTTCAAAATCGAATAAATGAAAAATTATAATCGGTTGCAAGCAACCACACCACAACAGTAGATATACTTTCTCATTCAATTTCTAATGCTAAATACATATTTTCTTATGCAATTTCTGTTCCCACTGCAAATGAAAATCCAGTCAATATATATTCACTTCTATCAAAATTCATACGGGCCACATTATGAATAAATGAATCTAAAAAGTGAAATTCAGATCTGGTTGAGACTCTAAATCTAAATTACATATCAGTGTCACAGTTAACTACATACCCATAGATAGATAGGCAAAGGAAAGAAGAAGGGAGCAAGAATGAGAGGATAATGTAAGACAAAAGAATGGGCAGTTTCGTCCAAATTTTTCAGTTGTATAATTTATATATGAAAAAATAAATACCCAAGTTCATTCTGTAACATGCAATTCTATAGAATGAAAGGCAAACTTAGTAAATACCACTTCTATAGTTTACTTTTAACAAAATACCACAAGACAAAAAACTCCTACATTATACCACAAACATTTTGAATATACCAAAATTACCCTCAAGAAACACGCCCCTAATACGAATCAGCTTGCACCACCTTGTGGAGCTATAAAGGACAAGGATCCATTGGCCCTACTGAATGGTCCAGTGACGAGGGGCAGAGCTAAGAATTTTCAATGCTTGGAATGCATATTCAAGAGCAAGTGAACAAGGAGCTGACTAATCAAGCATTTGACAAGTGTGTAATAGAGCTTGGCATGCCTAAGCTGGTAACTTTGCTTAGTGTATGTTTTGAGGAGTTAGAAGTAAAGAATGCTGAGGACATCAAAATCTTTCTAGAGCTGAACACAGACAACACCACGGCCGTGTCTCTAACCGTGCAACATCATAATCGTTCCAGAGCTAAACACAGGCCTCCACCACAGTCGTGTTCGTTCTTCAGCACGGGCAAGTTCACATGAACACATGCGTGTCCCTTGAATGTGTTCGAATTACGGAAGATTAAGGCTTCATTCGGCAATGCCCACCATATGGCCGTGTCCATGGGCTTGTTCAATTAATCAGTTCCAAAGTTTGTTTTCAATTCTAGGTTTTGGATTTGATTCTTTAAACATATTAGGTGGTCTTTTGTGGCTGTAAAGAAATATTAGATTACTCATTCATTAATTGAAATTCTCCAATATTTGTTTCTGCATATATTCTTGCAATTGAGAGAAGTCAGGTTTCGCTTTTCCTTGATTGTATCATGAATTGGAATTACTTATCAACTACGTTGTGACGTTCTTCTAATTCGAGCCTATAAAATCCTTCCATCATAGGTGTTTGAGCTTTGTGATGCAAACAAGAGGGCCGACAAGGATCCTTTGGCCTTACCAAATGATCCTTTGACAAAGGAATCAAGCTAAGAAATTTCAAGCAAGCTTGAGAATGTATGTACAAGAAGAAATATCGAAGATTACAAGAACTTGCTGTCAAGAAGATGGATAAGGAGCTTGAGGAAAATCTAAAGTACATCATGCTTATAATATGTCTTGGAAATAAAACTTCTCGAGAAGAAAACAAGCTTGGGCCAAGGAAAACAAGTTTGGGCCAAATTATGCATGCATGGAGTGCATGACCGAATGTGCATGGGTTACATGGAAGTGAATTTGGACTATTTTTTGTGGGCCAAGTATTTTGGACGAATTTTACTATATTTTTGCTATATATTTGTTTTCTAGTTAGGAATTGGATTTGTTTTCTTTTGTTTTCTAGTTAGGAATTGCATTTATTTTCTACTTAGGAATTGAATTTGTTTTTAGATTTTCTTATTTCATTAGGATTTATGTCTTTCACTATAAAAGGGGCACCATATGTTTGTAAGAAATATTCAATTATTCATAATTTTCGAAATTCTTATTATTTTCGAGAATATTTCGTATGATTCTAGGTTTAGAGAGAGAAACTCTAATTTTTGGATTGCATCAGGAATTCAGATTTACTTAGCAAACTTTATTTGTGGCGTTTTTCTAATTTCTACCTTACAAAAATCCTTCCGTTATTAGAGTTCTTGCTTTCATAAGCAAAAGGTGTTATAGAGGGTGGATTGCTTTCATTTTCAGAATTCTTAATTAAAGCGTGCATCCGAATTTAAGACCTTTATTGCCATAGGGTTTCGCGTCACTTTCCTAAGTTTTGGGTACCCTAGGAGGTGGTTTACTTTGTCTTTGGATTTCATCGTCATCTTGTGCAACAGGGTTTGCAGCTAATTGTCTTAGGGTTCCGCGTCAATTGGTTACAAAGCCAATTATAAGTAAATTTTCTATCTATCCGAATCAATCTATTTTAGTTCTATTAGTTTTAAATGCTAGGGTTCTAGTTTTGTCAGCCCCACACACATTAACCCTAACCATTCTAAAATATTTTTGTCCTCCTTACCTCTCTCAACGGCATCGGCTTACTGCATGAAGGTAGACAGCGACAAAAGAAGTTGATGTCCGGCAATTCGTTTATGTCCTCGACCTGGAACTAGCCAACGTCAAAAAGCAAAGCCAATGGAACCACGACGCTTCGATACTAACGGCGGTAGATACTGGTCTAATGTTAGGTATTACTGCTTGTACGAAAAACAGAAATCAATGGTTACTGCTTCAGATCGGTCTGAATAGACATCGATTGGAGTTTGTAGGTATGTTTAGTTGCAATGTTTCATTCCACCAGAAGCTTGTCAACAACAGGAAGCATAGCCAGTTATGGCACGGGGACCGGGAAGCACAACTAGTTATGGAGCTTCTCTGACGACAACAGGTCATATTTGCAAAGAAGAAGAAGAAGAAGAATGGAAAGAATTACGTTCAACCCTCAATTTTTTAAAAAATTGCAAACTGACCCCTAAAATTCTTGTACTTTAACAAAATAATCCTAAAAATGATGAGAAAATATAAGAAAATAAAATTATTCACCTAAGTTTGTTAAGAAAATTAAAAAAAAAATTATTTCTGAAGAACAGTGGCCGGAAGTGGAAGGAAATAAAAATAAATAAATTTATTTCTGAAGAATACGAAAATAAAAGAAAATAAATTTATTTTTCGGTAGCCGGCGACCAGAGATGGCGGCTGGAATGAAAAAAAAAATTTCCAGCGGGTGGCAGTGATATTGAGGCATGAGACACTTGAGGAAATGAAAGGAAATACATTTATTTCCAACCGCTGGTTTAAAAAATAAAAAAAATTAATGTACTTAGTAAGGTAAATAAAGTAAATGAACACTAAAAGTGGTATAAAAACAAACCAAAAAATAAAAAATGGTATTTAGTTAAATTAAACTTTGATTTTGTAGCATATACTACAATTTCCCTAGAATGAATTTGGAGAAAATTGAATGCCCAAATCTTCTTTTCTTTTTTTTTTTTTTTTTTTGGTACCTTACAACAAAAGAATCTCCTATTTCCCCATTCTTTTTACTGGTTGATTTTCAACTTTACAACCACCCATAAATAGTAAAGAAGTTACTATCTTAAATATATTTTGTACAAACTAGTCATTGTCTGCAAAAAACAAATTCATGCATTCCACAACAATATCTATGAATGAGTTAATTATGAAAAAATAAAGACTACAAAAGAATTATAAACACTCTCTGAAACTCACCGATTTATCTGCAGCTTGTTCACCAAATACAAAAACAGAGCCATTTGCTGCAGAATCCAAAAATTTGGAAGGTTGGTGTCAATAGCTTAGCTATATAACGAAGGCACAAACTATAGAAGATTAGAAGACCATTGACAAGGAGAAATCTTAACACTTGCCATCAATGCACACAGAATGAAGCAATCCAGCTGCAACTTTTTTAACCTAACAAGTTAATGAAGCCAAGAAACATGATTTATTTCAAAAATAGACTTGCATTTTAGAGACCACAATATCAATCAACAATTGAAAGCTTTAAAAACAACAAAATACCTTAACTCCCTCAAGTTCCTTAATACGCCTAGGTATGTACTCACTGCATACGAATTATACAAGCGTGAATAAACTAAACAAGTCCTATAAAGGAAAATAAAAGAAATTCACGACTCATTCGTAAGCACTTAAAGAAAGGCACTCAAGCACATCCAAAACACCCTACTTGTGTAGGGTTAATTATGGAGGGTAACAGCTTATAGAAAAGCATTTTGAACTTCACAACAAACAGCAGGAATGAACAATAATACTACAAATAGAGTGAAGATTATATATGTTTTACACCTTATAACTAAGCATTTTGAACTTAACAACAAAAAGCAGGAATTAACAAGAATTCTATAACAAATAGAGTGAAGATTATATATGTTTTACAGCTTATAACAAAGCATTTTGAGCTTCACAACAAACAGCAGAACTGAACAATAATTCTATAACAAATAGAGCAAATTCTGTATAACACAAACCTTATAATAAGAACCACATACTCTATGCACTAAGATTTCTTTTGGAAAATGTCTGTATGAAAAGTCAGGGCCCACAACGTTTTATCAATACATATAATGATGTAGACGTGATAGGTTTGCAATTCCTGAACTCGCAGACCGAGCCAAATAGGTTAACTAGTTGGCAATATCATTTTGGGTCTTTAGCCTTTTAATTTAGTTGCAAGTTTACCCATAAATTGTGGGATTTCTTTTATTCAGTCAACCAAGCTACGAGCCAATCCCATTTTCCTATTACACTAAGATGCCACAACATTCTCTGGACTTCATCAAGCTGCCTCAAACTGGAGATGTTAGTGTTCCAGAGAAGCATATGGTTGAGCAGATTACAAATGTGGAAAAAGAAATTAAGCAGAAACTGGAGTAGACAAACTAGAAATATAAGCAAGCAGCTTATAAGCTTAGGCGACAAGAAGTTTTCCAGGTTGGAGAATAGGTGATGGTGTTCTCACACAAGGTGAGGATTCCAATTGGAACTTATAGTAAACTGCAGCCAAAGAAATATAGCCCATATTCAATCCTTTGACACATCAAAGACAATGCCTATGTAGTGTACCTTCCGGAAAATATGGGTATCTCCAAGACATTTAATGTGGCTGAAATCTCCATGTTTCACAATTCTAATGTTCCTTTGTAACCAGACCTTCCACCGAACTAGACTATGAGATAGGTTTGCAATTCCTGGAACTAGCAAACAAAGCGAAATAGGCTAACTAGTCGGGCAATATTGTTTTGGCCTTAAGACTTTTAATTTAGTTGCAATTTTACACATTAATTTAGGGTTTCTTTTATACAGACATGTTCACCTATATAAGGCGTGTCTTTCTCTATTTGTGGTAGACTTTTGCTTAATAGTATTTGAGACTTACCTAGTTAGGATTTTATTTCAACGCTTACAATGTGTCATATAAAAAAAGGAATACATTAAAATTAAAGACTACACTTTTAGATCGAACATGCTGATTACTCAAAATGTCTAGTTGAGTCATGTTACATGGTCCCATCTTGACATAGCATAATTGTGGTTACGGCATTGACATACAAAAAGAATTTTACCATATTATAAGACATAAGACAGCTGATGAAGCAGAAAGGTCTGGGGAAATTAAAACTAAACAAATTAGGGCTAGATTAGAGAGATTTTAGTGGATAAAACATAAGTTTCATAAGATAACCTCAGAATTCAGAAATATGAATATTTATGATAAAAACAACCATAATCTGAATATATAACCTACGGCTTTCCTAATTATATTAGCTAGGATAAACCTTATTACTAAACAAAGCAGAGTCCTCATTAGAAGAACTCACTAAACAGGAATTCAGAATAAATAATGAAAACTAAAAAGTAGTCCAAACTAAACAAGAATCCTAAGGAAACCTAAATAAATTTCCCAAACATCTAGGGAGAGTTTGGTTCAAGGATTGTTGCAAGAAAGTGGATGGAAAAGTTGAATTTTTGTGTTTGTTTCAATTTTTGGTTCAACTTTCCAAAAAAGTTGAATTCCTGAATAAAATATGTATTAAAATAAAATTTTGATTTGAATTCTACATATTTATTCAACTTTCCTATATTTACTTTTTTGAAAATCTAGGAAAGTAGGAAAATAACTTTCCTCAGAAAAGTTGAATTCTAGTAACCAAACAGCCCCCAAGGATTCTCCTGCATCAATTCTCCTCAAGTCGATAAAGACCCAGCTTCTAACGATTAACTAGTTTCTTGAAACCTCAATATATGCATAGCATGAATAATTCTTTCAATAATCTCCTTGAGCCCTTTCCCTAGTTGCTTAACCTTAACTATACAAATAAACTCATCATATAAGTCATTACATCTATTGAAACATGTTGCACTATTAATGTCTAGCCAAATTCTCGTCTTTCCATATTCTCATGTTTTCAACATTAGGCAAAAAGACACAACATATGACTATTCACATGATCCCGTCGTTTTTGGATTCCTGTTATCAAATAATGAAAGATGACTAATCTTGTTAGAAGTATTTTTTAATCCCTTTTGTAAAGGCTGTAATGCAAAATTATTATTCCAAAGTAGGGATCAAAGTTGCTGAATTGATCCAAAAAACTTCCACAATCTTCCATGTACAGTTGTTTTTGGGTTGTCGAATTCAACTCCTCTATCTCTTCTATTGCCACAATATTCTCCAACCTATCATCAACAATAACATCACAACTAAATTGGCTTGATTCTTGTTTTTGTTGCTTTCTATAAACTAAGAGCATGCTTATCCAAAAGCTTTTGTCCATGGACATGAAACAAATCAATTTTGCCGCTTTTTTGTTAAAATAATAATCATAAATCAGTTCTTTGAAGTCAATTGCTTGAACTTCACCCTCAATCCCACAATAACAAATATGAAACAACTCTTCCATTCCACCTCACATAGCTTGGTTTGCGAATCCCAGCTTTGTAAAAAAGGTTAACATCGTTGTGTAGTAGCCATTCCTCCAATCCACCTCCTCTCATTTTCTTAACGATTCCAGTTTCATGAAAAAGTTTTACAACCACGACTTCATCATCAACCTCAAGATCTTCATAAATCTTTGGTTGTTTGTGATCACCTTCTGGAATCTCCATTCAAGCTTTCATGGATTCCTGATGTTGCAAGGCTTGCACAGCCTAGGTTAATTCTTCAATCATTCCCCACATCATAGCCAACTCCTGTTTGTTGGGATTGATTACTTCTACCTTGACCTATGCTTCTACTAGTAAACAAGGTTTAGAACAACAAAAACAAATCTGCAGTATCTTTCTTGTGAGCTTTGATACCACTGACGCAGAGAAAAGGTTTAGGACAATTCAATCAAACAAATTAGGGCTCGATAGAAAGATTGTAATGGAACAAACATATGGGTCATGAAGATAACCTCAGAATATAGGAATCTAAATGTTCATAACAAAAATAACAATAATTTAAAAATAAAACCTGGAGCTATCATATTTATATTAGCTAGCATAAACTCTATTACTAAACAAAAAAAAGAGTCATAAATAGAATTACTTAATGAACTGGAATCCTAAATGAATAAGCAAACTAAAAAGTAGCCCATCAAAACTAAACAAGAATCCTAAAATAATATAGTAAGCTTTAATAAATTTCCCAAACAGCTAAGATGCTCCTACATAAACAATGCACAATCATGCGCCTTGCACCACAGAACATAAACAAAGTGAACATGCAATTTTCGATAATGTAGAAAATGAAACTATAATGACATTAGTATGCAAATAATACATCATTATCACCAAATAGAGTTTTATCCATGTTTGAATTTTACTCATCTAGAAATTTTAAAATGACTAGGCAACACAATGTTAAATGTTGGAAAAGGAGAACAACAAAAGCTATAGTAACGAAGTAGCTATTAGCTACATAAAAACCAAGAAACTCAACCTGGAGCTTGCCAAGAACCCCAAGATGCCTGATTGATTCCCATGACCAAGTTGCCCATAGTCTCCCCTTCCCCAACTTAATGTCTCACCTCCATCTAGCAATACAAAAGGCAAAACAAAATGTATACTTACACAAAATCTATCATTTAGAGCAACAAGTGAAGATTGAAGGGAACACTTAATCAATTGAACCAAACAAAACTTTTACAGTCACCATTTTTTTTTCTTTTGAAGAGTATAGTCACTAAATTTTTAACACCTCTGGAAAACGAATAGTATAAAACCTACCTCAGAACATAATTTTTTGTGTGATAATCAATCATAAATAAGTTTTTATAGTTTATAATTCAAATACTATTAATTTATTTATATAATACATTACAAATACAAACTTGTTATGATATATTACTACTACTAAAAACAATTTAAAACTATATTTTATTAATACTATGCAGTAAAATAGTGTATAACTAACTAATAAAAGATTATATTCTTCAGCAGATCAAATCTCCCTTTTGCAATAGCTGGATTCCATTGCTTTGGTTTGTTCTATTTAAAACCATATGCTCACACCCCCAAAGAGATAAAAGAGATATGTTAACTACAAAAATGAAGATTTTCCATTACCAACCAGTAACAGCAATTGAGTGATCTGATGCCAAAGCAGCCATTGCAATGGTGAGTCCATCCAACCATTCCACTTTTGTTGGAACAGGGACAATTCCTTTTGCCCCTACATATTGATATGAAACATATCACTACAATAAGTTTCTGTTTAGAATTTCCCCAGTCACAATTAGAAGGAAGTAGAAACTTAAGAATGTAGAAGTCCCAACCCCATCCTTCAAACATATGAAGAATACAAATGTGGATAAATTAGGGGTTTACAGTTGTATCAACCAGACAGGTTCAGTAGTTACTTTTGCCCAGGCCCAGTTGTCCATTTGAGTTCCTTCCCCACATATAAAGCTCCCCATCCACTGCATAATGTATGGCTTGTCAAGGTAAAGACAACAAATAAGACACAAGACCGACAAATAAAGACGCTTCAAATTACCAAAAAAAAAAAAAGAAAAGACCAAAATTCTCCATACAAGACAGTTATTAAAGGCCCAGTACGCAATAAAGCACAAAGCATCCTGGAGGTTGAGGCGCAAGGCACATAGCGAGGCATGGTTGGGGGTAAAAGTCAAATATTGAGTTAAGAAATAAATTTACTTCACCTAGTTGAGTATAATGTATTATTTTGGGTGCTCAACCATCATGCATTTTTTTACATAAGACATAAGTCTGAGACGAACAAAATAAAAAATTGGGAAAAAATTAATGAGTCCCTAGATTTTGAAACCTTGATATTAGAAGGTCCTTCCATCAATAATAATCCTTAAGCGATGTCGAAATGACAATTTTATCCCTTGTCCCCATTAATAGGTCACTAAGTTTTGTTGAAAGTCATTTTTTAGTCCCTTCAAAAATTTCTTCTTCTTCTTCCATCCTTCCTTCCCACAGCCCCTCCTCTGCCACCGGAAAAAATAATTCTTGTATCAACTTGGTTTTGTTTTTACTTTAGTTTGAAATTTTGGATATTGTTCAATTTGGTTAAAAATTCAGGGTATTGTTCAATATTCAATTGTAATTTTTTTAAACCAAATATTCAATTGTAATTTAAGAAATTACAATTTATGATTGTATCAGTTATGGGTACGTGAATTTGGTTATAAAAGTTTCTCATTTTCAAGTAATTTCAGGAATATTTTGTAAAAAAAAAATTAACAATAACCTTGCTTCATGACTAGGGAAACTTTGGAGATGCAGTTATTAGTCTATGTGAGTTAATATTATGGGAAGAAATTAATTTTTGAAAGTCCTAATTTAGTGGGTCTTTTTTTTCCCCTCTAGTCTTTTTTACTAAAATGCTGACAATATAAGATGCTCATAGGTTCTTCCTATGCAAAGCTCTAAATACATATTCATCAACATCATCAACCAAACTTTTTATACTTTATCATTGAAATGCTCTAATATGTAATGTATATAACAATATAATGTATATAACAAAACCTGAATCACAGTAATACTGGAAGGCACGTTTTCATTTCACAAAAAAATCAGTATGCCAATTTATGGCTTCTTATTGGAGTTGCAAGAATGGTATGTAGGCACGACTTCTCCAATTTTTGTCTTCTTTAAAATGTATTTCAAAGTTTTGAAAAGCATTAAATATATTGGAATTTGAATGTTTGTTTGCAGTTGATTTTCATACCATTTTTGTCTTTGCAATGCTTCTCAGGTTCTTGCTCTCTCCCATTTTCGTCATTTGGATATGCCAAACAACTGCTCGACTAAATGCCGCACTCAATTAGGTTTACTAACTCTTCTTTGCTCTTCTGAAGATGGAAGCTGCAGCGACCACACCAGACACAGAGTGTGGGTCTTGTCCCTTCTCTTACCAAAACTCCCTGTTCCCTTACCTATAGCAGCAACTGCAGAGAAGCCCTAGCTATGGAGGTGCATTTATGGGTTGAGAATTAAACCAACCTATCAAGCAATTGAACAAAATCACGGTGCTGCTTAGCTAACCGTTAACAACGGTGCTGATTAGCTAGTGGGGAGAGAGAGAATAATCAGAGAGAGCTCATTTTATTCTTCTTGGAATGGTGGTGGTAATGGAGTTGTTTGTGGTTCTGATGCTGGTAGACAGAATAGGGGTCAGGCAGGGATATTTTTGTATTTTAAAAATTTTCTCTTGCTTCAAACAGGAATAAAATGCCTAAAATAAACAGAATATTCCAAAAAAATTTGACTGGAAGGACCAAATACTCTTCCGGTTTCAAAATTCAGGGACTAAATAACTATTGTTACATAATACAAGCACTGACTACTTACTTTTAACAAAACCCAGGGCTCATTAATTTTTTTTCCTAAAATATTTATAGGTAATGAATAAAATTAGATTAAAAAAAGGTTTTTAAAATATCAGAATTGATTAAAAAAATAAGATTATCTAACAAAACAAATTCAAATGAAAAAGCAAAAAACTACACTTGATAATAGACCTCTTGATTCATTTCTTTCTAATGAACAAGTCAGATAATCCATCTTCTAAGTTATACCAATTCATAAAAGAAAATGGCTAAGTAAGCATTGCGACTCATTTTTTTTTTTTTTTCTCTTCATGGTTGCACGTTTCATACAATCTAAACTCCATACAATTTTATGGAATTAATCTATTTTGCTTCAATTCTAATTCTAGAATTCTAGGAACAAGAGACTTTATATCAGCAAAGGTTTCTTATCCAATACCATTCATTAGCATGATGCTTTAATTATTTCCTCAATACTGCACATAGTTTTTGTTTTTCGTACATCACTAGAAAATCCAGACCAGCTCACAGAAAAACAGTAACTCCCCACCAACACATACCTGTAATAGCACAAGAGTGATGATAGCCAGCAGAGATTTGCATAACTTCCTTTTTAAGTCCACAAACTTCAATAGGTTCCTAGAAAGTTTAGACAAGTGGAGAATAAAAATCCAAACATCCCATCTCAAGATAAATCATCAGAATTAATCACAAAAGAGAACTAATATATATTCAATTTGAGTTATTTCAACTAGAGTGAAACACAGTTTACGTAATTAGTGAAATATTAGTGACCAAAGAAATGCTATCAGTATAGAACTCCAAAGTCAAGCTGACAATAACTATTCAAAGAATGCAAGTAATTTTAAGACATCAACTTGAGTCAATCTCAATCTGTAATCCGGGTTCAGCAAATATCCCTACTGATATTATGACCAAAATGCACAAAATAAATTAAGCTAAAAAGTTTCAATTCAAATTTAAATGCTGTGAAACACAGATTTTTATAGCACAAAAATATGGGGAAAATATCTAAGGATGTATTCTATAAAATAAGAAAAGAGGAAACCTACTAATCTCCATGAAATAAAACCTCCCAAGAATACTTTAATTAAACAGTATAAAAGGGAGAAAAGAAAAATGTAGAAAAAGAACACAGCTAATTGGATTTTCAGTAATCATAATTCCATAAATTATCATTTTCTTACTGAGTTGTACGATGCAATTTTTACACAAAAAATGTGAGCTTTCATGATTGGAGAGCATGAGACGGAAATCCAACTACACCAAGGCTCATGTTTAGTTCATTTATGTTCCATTGCTGAACCTATTAACTAACCAAAATCATCCACTTAAACTAATCTAGCCTATTCTACAAAGGCAATGTTTAATCAGAACTCAACATTACTATGAAAACCACTACATCCTAGAAATGTAAATCAACAGAAAGTAATCCTGCCAATGATAAATATTTAATAACTGTGCGGTACTTTTTTTCTTTTGGGAATGTAGAATAATTTTGTGCAATGAATTTATGAAAAATATAAAATTAAAATAGTACCTTATCGTCAATCCGTAATTCAGTAGAATTTATTCTAATAAGAAATTAATATGAAACAAATATTATTGAAAAATAATTAATTAACATAAAATAATAACAATTCAAAGGAATATGAGAAATGAAAGTCCTAAAAAATTTTCGCCAATTTGAATAAAGAGATATCTTTAACTTAAGATAGTAGCAATATCTTCACATTGAATGTGAAAATTTTTCATTCCACATGGAATGTAACTTCCTCCTCTTTATGACAAGAAAATACTTCCCATACATGGAAGTGTAGATCCAAAATCAATGAAATTACAAATGTAGATTTTATGAAAATGCAACACTTATGTATCAACTAAACACCCAAATTGAATTGTCAAGTGGCCAGGTCACTTTATCATATAATTCTGGCAACCAAACACCCCCAAAAAATAAAAAATAAATCTTTATTCCTTTAAGATCTCTAACCCTTAGTGAAATATAAATGAGCCTCAGCATCTTAAATAGTAATTAGTGGAACAAAGACCAAAGCATACATTGTCATGCTTAGGAATTTATAGAACAACATAACTCTATTGAATTTCATCTTTCTATTGTGCTAAAGTGGTGGAAACAACCAAACAAAATGGAAAAACTTATAATAAAAAGTTCAGTTGAAATAACGTGACAAATGACCATAGTAACTGAATAAAAATGCAGCATTGGAAAAGGTCAAGGTTATATACCATAAAGTAAGCATCACTGCTTAATGTACCAAGCTGTCCAAAATCATTAAGACCAGCAGCAAAAACACGCCCAGTTTCTACAAAAACAAAACAATAATTTGTAACACAAAGATGGATCAAGGCTAGCAACTTCAAAATTGACAATGAATTTTGTGAATAATGATTTTTCAATTAACACAAACCTGCATTTAGTTTAACAAAATAGGGAACAAAAAAAAGTAATTGTTAAAGCATAGTCAATTGTTAAATATTGCAAATAAGTCACTGTTTACCCATAAAACTCATCATCTCTGGCCATTCAATAGAGGAAAAACCACATGAGATTAAATAGTGCTATGGTTAGCATCAAGGCACTGTCAAGCCTTACAAAATGAAAACTACAAAGGCTAGCATCTTAAGCTTCCCCTAAGGAGAGAATGACACGTGACAAACCTGAGGCACCAAGTACAATCAATACTGTAAAAATCCCTTTTGACATCCTAAATCAAAACTTCTCCTTTATCTTGATGCTTTCTATTTGTCACAATTTACATCTATTGTGCTCAAAAATCTGCTTATACTTCTGTTAATCTTCCAAGTAAGACTCAATGTTTAATTTGGTTGAGTTGATATTACCTTAGCTCCAACATATTTCTCTTTATTTGCAGTTCTTTTATGATGTGCCTCATAAATCAGATCTACTTCCATTAAAAATCATGCACTCAGATTCAAGTAGTTGTAGTCTGCTATGATATTCACATATCTTTTCAGCTGCTGCAGGACTACAGTAGCTAACTTTTAGCTTCTATTTTTCGGAGGCAGATCTGCATTTGTTTGGCTTGCTTTACAATTCTGCACCTCATGCTTATGTATATTTTACATTTAATTCAATTTCAATCCAAGCCCTCTCTAGTTTCACTCTCGTTTACTTCTTGTACTGTTTGCTATCCACTTCAACCAAATGAACCGTTGTGGAACCCTATTAATACATATTCAAGATTAGAAGCCTCTACACTACTTTAACTTAAGATTGACAGATTTTCTTCTGAAAAGAACAGTAGTATTTTTAAGGGTAAAAACAATCCACAAATCAATTTCTTTGTTCTGATCATCCCTCCCATCCTTTCGTTTCTATTCTGATATCTGCAACAGGATAAGTTTGAGCCTTTTTTTCAATAAATCTAGAACCTTTTTATCATTTAGATGTGATATGTAACGTTAAACCATGAGATTAATCAATATAATCATTGAGAATTCAGGAAACAAGCTAAAACAATGACAGTAACATAAAAGAAACAAATAGAAGGCTTAAGAACAAGGTAAAATGAAATTAGGTAAAGAAAATGAAATACATAAAGAAGCAACTAAAATTCATTTTTCAAGCATCGGCTTACAAAAATAGTTTCGTCACAAATTTCAGTTGTCCCAAATATATTGAACCCAGAAAGCGCAAGATAGATAGAAATATGGAGAAGAACCTGCTAAGAAGAGAGTGTGAGCTCCACCACAGGCAATGGACTTGAGTTCTTGATTAGAGAAAGAGGAGGAACGAAGAAGCTTAGGCCTCCACTGAGAATCCAAACTTCCCAAACCCAACCTCCCGAAATCTCCATTTCCCCACACCGCCGCATATTTGCGAGTCGCGACGCTCGACATCCATCTTTTATTTATGCTATACCTTCTGATTTGCGTTCCGATTCTACTCCTCAACAACATCGCCATTCCTTTTTCATTTTCCAATGTTTTTTCTTCTTATATATAATATAATAAGTTTATTAACTAAATTTAAATTGATTTTATTAAATACAACTCATACCAACTTTATATTTTTATTTAATTTAATTATATCTAATATATTTATTTAAATTTATAAATAAATATATATATATATATTTAATTATAATTAATCTATAATATTCAATTTTAAAATCAAAATTTTTATTAACAGTAATTAAAAATTTCTATTTGTAAATATTTTTCTTAATTTTCTAAATATATTATATATAATTTCTATAAAAAAATAAATTAACTAATTATAATTTATTACTTTAAATAAAACAATCATAATTTATTAAAAATAAATTAACTAATTATAATTTATTACTTCAAATAAAACAATCATAATTTATTAAAAATAATTAATTTTTTTATAGTTTATTAAAAATAATTAATTATATATATTAATTTTATTCAATAGTGTTATTTACAAAATATTTACTTTAAATATAATTTTATCAAATAAAAAATTAAACAAAAATATATATAAATATTATTAAATTAAATTTAATTGACATTAAAATTTTTTATTATTTATAAACATAAATACAATTTATTGTAATTATTATAATTACAATAAATTATATAAATAAAAACTTGAAATGTAGTGTTGCATTTGTTTTTATAAAGGAAAACTTTTCTTATTTCTTTTTCAACATTTAAATTCAAAAAAATATAGAAATAAAGTTAAGTATATATAATTATTTTAATTTTTTTATGAGTTGATTATTATTACAATTATGTCCTTTAAATTTTATGATAATATATATTGTTCAAAAGTGATAAAAAAACGTATTAGTGAATAAAATTAATTAAAAAAAATTATAAATGTCCCTAAGCCCAAACAATTTTTCTTCTCGCATTCACTCTCTAAATATTATTATTTTATTAAGCAACAAAATAAACACAATCAATATTATTATATTCATTTGTCTTTCTACATTGAATAATTAGGAAACAATTCATTAGTAAATAATTTCATAAACTTCTAATAAAATTGATTATAGAAAATATTAGACTTCTTAATTTAAATATTTATAAGTAGTTTGTTCAAAAATAAATATTTATAGGTATTCAACTAATTTTTTATATAATTATTTTCAAAAAAAATATATCTAATTACCATTTTTTAAATTTTTATGAAAGTGGTTAACTTCAAATATTAAAATTATGATATATTATATTATAGAAAAAATTCACAATTTAAACTAATTACATCCAATTTCAAGAAAAAATAAGCATAATATTATAATTGCTATGTTACAATTTAGTATTGAATTATGTTAATTATCATCGTACGCATCAAAACAATTAACGAATTTATATTAAATAGTATTTATTAATTTATTTTGAGATGATGTGTATTTAATGATACCAATATTAATAATCATTAAAATTAAAATTATTTTTTATTTATTCTAAAAATTATTTCTAATTATTTGCACATATTATGTATATTTCAAAAAGATAATTCTAATTAATTAGTCAATTCTATTTCTAATTACATTTCCTACCTCTCGTTCCCCCATTTTTGTAAATAATGTTTCAGTCATGCATCACGTAATGTGATTTTCTTTTTCAGCCATTTAGGAGTCGATTACAATCATGGGTCATGGGCCCTAACCCCAGTTGATTGTTTTACTTGAGCCCTTTTGTCAAGGACAGGCGAGATAGCCCTATCCCAGACACAATAGCAAAGCCCATCGACATTGACAGTTGAAACTAAAAAGCCCAAGGCATGCCCAAAAGATAGCCCGGTGATTATTCATTTGAAGTATAGCTAGTCATGACGTTCTGCGTCGCCATATTTCTGTAATGTCATTGTTTTGTTATTAATGAAGTGGAGATTTTAGTCATTACATTTCTAATGTCTTTTGAAGTGAGAGTAAGAATAAATCAAAGAAAAAAGAGAAAAGAAAGTCAAAAAAATCAAAAAAGAAAAAGTGAAACTCTGCTTAAGTGACAATCATGCTTAAGGCAAAAAGAAAGGGTAAAAGAGTGAAAATGATTAACTAGAAAATCAAAAATGGCTGGTTAATAACAAAAGACATCTTAAATGTTCTATGCTAAACTATACTCGCCTACTCAGACAAAACTTTTCAAGTTCTCCAAATAGTTGCGGGAAAGGACCGATACCCCATGATAACTAATCGACGCATTAGAATTGCATTCATCCTGTTTGTTTAAATTCTGTAAATATGCATCCACGCATGCATACATGCATCACTTGCTAACAATTTTCGATGTGCAGCCATATAGCCAGAATAGCTCCTCTAAAGTCAAGAAGACCGGGGTGGTAAGGAATCCATAGTAGACTAATCAGAGTGTCTTGTTCGCCAGGTTTCAGCACTTACACTACTCAATCACTTGAGATGGCTAGAAAAAGTTCAAACAAGGTTTCCGGCATCAGTAAGTTCGAGGCCGCAATGAGAAGAATGAGAGCCGAAATTAAAGCTGAGGTGAAGGCTGAAATAAATGCCGAATTTGAAGTCGAGATCGGTGCTAGAGTTCGAAAAGGAATTACCCAAGCACTGAGAGAGTTGAATACTGAGCCATATGTTCAGGAGTACAAGCAGGTTGAGCGCCAGGTCAGTGAGAACAAATCCCATGAGTCGGGGAACAAGTCCACGATATCAGATATAAACGGAGCAACCATTAGAGTCCCAAGAAAATTTTTGAAGCTCAAAATACCAATGTCAGAAGTGTTAAAAAGGCTTCAACCGTATGGTCTTCTCCAACCTCTTGACCCCTGACCACCAAATACCTTGGCTAACAATTATAATAGGAGAGTTTATTGTGAATTTCATCAGACTCCGGGGCATGAAACAGACAAATGTGTCAGGCTGAGACATGAGATCCAGGATTTGATCGGACAAGGGAATATACCCAATCCAGAGAAAAAGCAAGCCCATCACCAGGACTAATCCGCTTTCAGATTTTCGCAGCATAGCCCCACCTTAAACCATTGGTTGGAAATAAAGAATGAACGCTATGATTTAGCTTGTGCTTTTGCTTACCTAAGATTGTTGAACAGTGTTTGAACAATGTTTGAATTGAATTTCAGCATTTTGTTTTTATATATGTCTTTTCATCAAGATAATTTTCATTACTTTAAATTGTTTTTGCATAATTTTGTGAGTTTTGAGCCTAAGCACTGATAGATTTTTCTGAGTGAGTTCACGTGATCG
>CANUEY010019596.1:0-12624 GCA_948099555.1 Croton setiger | reverse complement strand
GAGATCTCCAGAATTCCTTAAACAGCTCATGCTCGCTCAGTTCTCAGAATGTTTTAAGTGTTCTCTCTTGTTTCCGAAATGTTTGATTGTTTTCAATTCCAAGAAATTTCCTTTTCTTCAAAAAAATATATATATTTGAGTTTTTTTAATTTTTAATTTCTGATTTTAAAGAAAAAGAAAAGAAAAGAAAAAGAAATTTTAATATCAATTTAATTGTCATTTTGTTGCAATTTTAGTTTTAAATTTCTTTTATTTTATCTCCAATTTTAAAAATTAAAATATGATTTAAAAATAATATTTAAAGAGAGTTTTAATTTTAGTTTTTAAAGAAAAAATAAATTTAGTGAAGAAATGAGAGAAAAAGGGAGAAAATTGAAGAAAAGGTGAAATTGAAGTAGAATGAAAGAAGTGGGGTAACTTAGAGAAAAATTGAAAAGTAGGAAGGGCGCAATTGAAATGGGGAAGAAAGTTCTAGGGCTAAAAATAGAATTATGAGAAGTGCAAGGGTGGAAAACAGAAGAAGGAAATTAGGATGAATCGAACCAGAGCGGGTTCGATTCAAGATTAAAATCAAGAGGATGAAACGGCGTCGTTTTGATTAAAACCAAAACAAAAAAAAGAAAGAAATCAGACAGAATGAAAAATCGAAGAAAGACAGACAGAGAAGACACAACTCAGAACAGAAGCCTTGATTGAAGCCATCGAAACTGGACGAAGATGGAGATGGCTAGAGGAAGAGGACGAGTGCAGCCAAGCCACAGTAGAATTGACAGCAGAGAACCCTTTCCAGCGTAACAAACTGCTATGTGGAGTCGTTAGAGAAAAAGAGGAGAAAGGGACGCGTGGAGAGGAGGCCAAGGGGGGTCGTACAAAGAGGGAGATAAATGAGGCTGCAGTCATTCAAAAAGGAGGGGTTCTGAGAGCATTCGGGGGGTTTTGGAGAGCATTCTGGAAAAAGCTATTCTGGAACAAAAGAAATTTTCTTCTGTAATTTCCAAAATAAAATTTGTGATTCCTTTCGAAAATAGTTTTGAATTTTGTAGTGAATTTCAATTCTGGTTTCAAAAATCAATTTGAAATCGAGAAGCGAAGGAATTGAGTTTCTCATTTTTTGTTTCAGTAATCTGTTTCTGGATTCAGAGCTAGCTGAAAAGGTTGTTGAAATTTCTGGACTCTGTAGCTAATAGGCGACTGTTCTGAGGTACATTAATTTCAATTTTCTTTGTTTAATTTCAATTATCTTTCGAAAATGAATGGTGTGCTTTAGGAGCCTGACTAGTTCTGTTGAATCTGATCTGTTCATGTTTGCTTATTGTTTTCATTCTGCTAATTTTCCTTCTTAATTTGTGAGGTTGCCTTAACTAAGGAAGGTTGTTTTTCATAGTTAACTTAGGCTAGAATACATGATTCATGGTCTGAGTAAGTGTAGATCCTTATCATTCTGCTGCATAAACTCTTCAATTCCAGTTATCATTAGGGATTGTATTTGATGTTGATAACGCTTAAGTTGTTATTGCTGGAGGTCTTATCTTTTGGTTGAGTCCTTGAGTTCCTGCATTCCTTTTTTATTCATAGCTTGTTGTTGTCTACATTTCATGATCAGCAGTTGTGTTTATCTGATTTCTACTTGATGAAATAAATACCAAGCGGAATGAGGTTGATAGTAACTTGTTATGTCTGCCAAACATTGTTGTTGTTAAGTTGGTTATTTCTGGAATTTTATAATTGATTGTTGTTTCTGGACTTCTGTTGAGGCTACTTCTGAATTGATCTGAGATAACCTTGAGTTTAATTCCAGTTTATATTTTTCTGTTTACAATGTTGGATTTTTGCTAGAATCTGTTGAATACTTGAGGGTTTAAGAATGATTATAGTTTCTTAATCCTTCATGTTTACATTGAATAGTATGTAAGGGCTATATTAGACTTGGCTCAAAGGTTTTTGTTCCTGTCCAAAGACATTTCCATCTCTAGGTTCTATCTTTGTTTAATATATTTCTTGTTGAGATTGAATTTGTGTTTGGCTTTCATTTCATGATAAGTTCCTTTTGGTTTATTTCCGTGATCAGGATTGTCGAGATTGTTTGGGATGAATATTGACATTTGCTTATGTTTAATTGTTGAAACTTGATTGCTTAAAGTTTGTTTTACTCAACTTTCAAATGACTGTGGACCTGTTGAAAATAGTTAGTTGAGTTGATCCTAGCATAATGTTTCTATTGATGAGAGTTTAGTCTTGAATTAGTGTGTTGAGTATTTGAACATTTTTAGTTTCATTCTTAGTTCTAGTATTATTTTCTGTGTGCAGTATTGAATATTATGAATGGCTGAATGGACTTTGAATCTGCATGCTGGACAGATTATGTTTGATGAAGTTCCAAAGAAATACATGTTCTGTTTTGTTTGGCCATTATCCTGATCTGATAGAGTTAGGTAAATCTGTTTGTATGAAGATCATATTAAGGCATTTTTAGGTGTTGTTTTTAATGTTCAACATTCTGAATTGAACTTGGTTTTAGCTTCTTAATTGTCAAAATCCAGAGTTTCCTTGTTATTTGATCAAGCTTGATAGAAATGTGAGAATTTGGATTTGTTGACATTATCAACACAATCTGGTCTAGTCTCTTTGTACCTTTGAACATGAACATCCCATATATTCCCTGCTACAAACATTCCCGTGCAAAATCTGTTACGAAGCAGAAAACATATATTGAGTATGCATTGAAATAACTAGATGTTCATTTGAGTTTGATGGATGATATTTGATATTGTTTTGATTTGTTTTGAATCTGGATAATCTGATTTGGTTGGGGAGTGAGTATGAATGGTAAAATGTGAACAAGGGTGGTTTAGGAATGGAAATTGGCATGAGGGGCAGTTTGGTAATTTTATCAAAACTTAGGTGTTAAAATGAAATTTTGACATGTTTTATTCATTCTTTTGCTGGAATTGTTTGATATGTTTGCTTGACCTGTTTGTTATGTTTCAAAATAATGCAATGAGACATTTTCAGTTTTGGGGGCATTTTGGTAATTTTCAAAAGTTCGGGGGGCAAAAACGTAATTTTCCTATTTTTGTTTATTTAAGGTTTGTTTTGCATGATTGAATGGATGTTGGCTTTATTTCATTTATTTTTTATTTGAATGGATGAATTTTTCTAATTTTGGACTTAATTGCAATTTTTAATATTTTTGAGGACCTTTTTGTAATTTTATATTTTATGCTTTATTTTTGTAATTTTTTGGTTTTGGGTTTAATATGGGTTAATTAAGGGTAAAATGTAATTAATAGGGAAAAGGTTGTAATTAGTTGATTAGGTTTTTAATTTCCGCACATTTATTTTTCGCAATTTTTAATCGCTTTCTCATTGTGTTTGAACCGAACTTTAATAATCACCGTTTAGGAACATCGTTTAGTGTTTTTCAAAAATAAATTAACCGACTTGACTTAAATTTGGAAAAGGAATTTGGTTTGAGAGATCGGTTTTTAAAACTGGGTGTTAGTCGAAATGTAATTTCGGCTAACGTACCCAACCCTCTTACCCGAACTTTGGTTTTGATCATGCCTTATCCTAATTAAAAAAAAACGGAGTCAACTTTTTCTTAATTAATTTGGTTTTTCAAAAACTGGTATTCCGACAGGTGGCGACTCAATTTTTAAGACCAACCAGTTCGGCAATTATCCAAAATGTTTTATCACTTGTTTTTTCAAAATCAAAATTCTAAGTTTTTCGGTTTTAATTTAAAATCGGAAAAGTAGTCGTTCGAAGTCGGGATCGACATCAGCGGCTTAGGCAAAAATTAGAGCAAAAGAAAAAAAAAGCACACTAAGTCGAAAACCCGAAAGGCAGCTTAGGCAAAAGTTTGAGCTAAAACTGAAAAATAAAGTGGAATTGTACTTGGGAAGTAAAAATTCTTTCACAAGTCCAAAAAGATTACAAATTTGGGTCAAACCCAAAAGTTTAAAACAAAATTCAACTCCTAAATTGTGTCAAAAGGTCAAAAATCAAAATTAACAAAATCAAGTCGACCCAAAAATTCTAAGTCTCCTACTCCTTGCTGGGGGCAATGTCTTCATCGTCTTCCTTAGATCCTGAGTCTTCCTTAAATTCCGATCACTTTGCCCAAACCTGGATTCTATCCCTTTTAAGTCACTCAACAGTGCATTCCTTCTCAGTTTCTCAATCGACCGTAATTGAGAGGTAATCCAGAAAACTCCATGTCCTGATTGTCCAAATTAAGGACGGAAAGTGGAAACTGGACTGATAAACACATGGCAATAGCTCAAAAATGTGGTAGCCTAGAACGCCACGCCAGTCTCCCATTTTCACTAAGAAACCAAGCAAGAAGTAGGGTGCCTTACTTTACATCCCCTTTGAAGAAGCTTTTATGGACCCAGGACGCAAAAAGAAGTACGAGTATTGGTCCTACGAAGCTTTAATCCATTGAGATGACTTCTTTCTTACGCTTCTCATACCCAAGGGATTACCTTTGGAAGCTTATTCCCGGATCGAAAACAAGAAGAATCTCCATGGTGGAAAATAAAACTTGAGAGAAATCTTCATAAGAGATAAAACAAAGAGTTTGAGTGAAGAATTTGAGAGAGTGGAGTGAAGAAAAGAAATGCCTCCCCCCTATTTATAGGCAAACCTTAGAAACGCGGGTCTTCTCCGTGCATCCGGACACCGACCTCAAAATTCGCGATTCAGAACACCACTGAGCTCCATAAATCACTTTTATGTCGCCTGGTGGGGGGCAATTATGAATACTCGAATTTTGAGACCCGAAAAACCGAGTTCCTCAAGTTGCAAACAGTCGAGCCGGACCGGGCGTCACTAGAAAATAGTGCTGAAAGTATGCCTTCATGGTACTAGAAACGTCCAAGATTTTACGAGGGCCACGGAAATGCCCTCGAAAAAGCCATCGGAGTCCCAAAACGTCATGAGAAGGCTCCGGAACGAAAACGCGTGAATAGTTGAGTCATAGCGCCCTAGGGTGCCCCTAGCCACCCTCTAAGGCGCTCCGAGCCGCCCTAAGTCAACTATTCACCCGATTTTCACCCTATAAATACCCCATCCAACATCTTTTTTCCCTACACTTTGAGCTGTGTTGAAAGCCACTCTCTTCTCCCTTTTTGCCTTCAGTGATTCCTCATCTCCGGGCGATTCTTTACTACTTTTCTGCATTTCATTGTTGTGATAACTTGCATTCATTCATAATAATCACATATAAAATAAGTCCAAATCAAACTGAAGTTGCGAAGCGGACGCCAATTGTCACAGGTATGATTCTAAACACAATCTTTTTGGCGTAATTCTCTTCTTCCCCTTCTCAAATCATGCATACACAACATTTTGCATAGCATACTCACACCTTTTGGCCTCAAGGCCCAAATAAATCAATCTTTTGGCCGCAGTGCCACCCTAAAATCACAAATTAATGTTCATTGTTTGTTTACTGCTTTATTTACTGCTTTCCTAAGTTTGCATATCATTTTCATCATCTTTTATCTCCTTCTTCCCTTATCACCCTGCGATAAGGTTACCAGTGCGATCGGCTGCTGCCTTCCGAAATTTTTCGGATACACCAGTCGGAGTACTGGTAATGCTTATCACCCGTAAGTCTCGTACTGAAAAGTATATCAAACGGTTAAGGCCTCAAAAGCCGAAACCGCACTTACGAAACCCGAAACCTGTTAAACCCGACCTAACCCACATATAGTCGACCATAGCAACTGCCATTTAGGTTTTACCCGAAATGTTGTGTTGTTGTTTTGCATTATCATCCTAAATGCGAGTGCTATCGACAATCTCAAAGTCCCCTGCTGACTGTCGAGATTCGACCAATTCCTAGGATTTTTAGGCGTCGGAATTTAGACCACTGAATATGAGTGCGAGCGATATAAGGGTGGAGGTCATGCATTTCCTTTCCCCCGTTTTTATCAGTCGTGCATGCATCACGTAACTTGTTTCTGTTTCAACCATTTTAGGAAATTCTGTAGTCAGTATGGCCCGTCGACCTCGTAACCGTAACCGGGTTCGGGATTTGAGGGAGGTTGTAGAGGCCAGACGTGTTGCCCGAAATCGAGCTTTATTTTAGGCCCATCAAGAAAACCCTAGCTCGAGCCCAGTCTATTGGCCGAGCAATGATTGCCACCGGTGACTATAATATGATGGAAGTGAATACTCCAAGGCCGGATGTCCGAGAGTTTGTTATGCCACTTGCAGTACTAGTAAGTGCTACAGTCAGAAATGGTTTAGATTCGGTTTTGCATAACATATTGCAAGATTTTCCAGTCCTCATTTCGTTCGATCCCCAACAGTGTCAGAAACCTCCGGTTTGACAATTCGGATAGGCATTTTGACAGTCTTGATCGGACACTTATTCTGGAGTGGGAATTTGTGAACTATGTGGAAAAGATGTAATCAGTTTATTTTTGTCTGTAAAAACAATTTCAGTTAATGAAAGCAGTTTCAATTTCAGTTTGTATATTTTTATTGTCTTCTGATAGTAAGTTTGTGAGATTAGAAAAAAAATGAAAATGTAAAAAATTGAAAGAAATAATAAAACCCTGCTTAGAAAACACTAAATTCTAAGGCAAAAGTTAAGGGTATGACAGAAATAAAAAAACAGAGAGAAAATAATTAACCAGAAAATCTGAAAAGGACTGGTTAATGACAGAAGACAATCCAAATATGCTAACTGAAGCAGACATGCCTACTCTGAGAACACTTTTCAAATCCCATTAGTCGGTTGTGCGGAAAAGAGGTTTACGGTCCATACCGATTTACAGACACATTAGAATTACATTTCATGTGGTGTGTTGCATATACATTTTTCATGCATTCATGCATACATTTTCCCTTCTAACCTTTTGTTCAACAGACAGTCGCAGCCAGCGATAGGTTCATCTAGAAAAGACACTGAGCTGAAGTGGGTCAGAGACCAGTCTGGAAGATTAGTCAGACCTGCTAATACCACAATCCAAGATGAGTTGAACTCAGAGTTTGAAACTATAAACTGCATGGCAGACAGACAGAGTGCAGAAAACTCACAAGCTGATTTGAATGAACCCCGTTACACTCGGGCTGAGGTCGAAGTTATGTTCAATGAAATGATGGCAGCCAAGCTGGCTGAATTAGGTTTAGCACCTCGAGTCGGGTACAAGTTCCTACAATGGCTTCCGGTCAGAATAAGGGCAAAGAACCAGAGATTTTCGACCCTCTGCTAGGTGAATAAGACCCGAAGTACCATAAGGATTTGTTGGAGAGAACTCGAAACAGTAAGGGACCGATCGAAATTCCCGATGATTCGGTGAAAGGGAAATCGGCAGTCGAGGAAAGATTGGAAACAATGGAAAAAGTAATAAAGAAATTCTAAGCCCAGTTGCTAGCTCAGAATGAAAGTGGGTATAATCTGGAAGAATATGTCGGGGATACTTCAGGTCAGGGACCAACAGAAAAACTTCACAAACCAGCTACGTTCGATGGAGACGGCGATCCCATAGTACATTTGAACCAATACATGTTGATTGCAAAGTTGAATAGGCTGTCACCACAGTTTATGTTGGAATGGTTTTCAACTTCCCTTCAGGTGCCGGCCCTCGTTTGGTATCACGCTTTGGAGAAGAGTTAGAAAGCAAGTTGGGCAGAATTGTCAAAGGCGTTTCTGGATCAATTCTCCTTTAACACAACAATGAACATCGGATTGAGAGAATTGGAAAATACCACCCAGAAGCAGGACGAGTCCTTCTCTGAGTATTTAAACCGGTGGAGAAAAAAGTTAATTTTGATTAGAAACAAGCCGGAAGAAAGAGAATTAATCGAGCTTTTCATTAAAGGTACTCTTTCAGCCTTTAAGAATAAGATGTATTACATTCCCTTGAAAATTTTTTCTGAAGTTTATCAAATGGGAGTTCGCATTGAGGATCGTTTAAATGAAGAGAAGAAAGCAAATGCGAAGACTGGGTTTAGTGGCAATCGAGGCGGAAATGGATTTGGTAAACAGGGTGGGTCTTCGGGGATTGAGAGTTCAAAAGAAAGTGGAGGTCAGAATGTCATTCTCTTAAGGAAAACTGAGGAAAGGAAGTTCTCAAAATTTTCTTTGCCATTGTCGAAAGTTTTAGAAAGATGTATGAAAAAAGGGTTGTTACAACCGCTAGAACCAAAACCTCTTCCAAAGCCATTGCCTGCGAGATTTAATACCCGAGCTTACTGTGAATTCCATCAGAGCAAGGGTCATGATACAAACAGCTGTAAACGTTTCAGACACGAAATCAAGAATTTGATTGATGAAGGGAAAATTCCTGATCTAGAAAAGAGTGGAGACAGCACCAGGGCTACTTCATCCTCAGACTACCGCGGTGTAGCTCTAGCTTAAACCTGACCAGTTGAAAGTGATAGAAGTCTTATGTTTCAGTCTTTTGTTTTGAGTGCTTAGAAATGATGAACAATTGTTAAGTTTGAAAACAGTGTCTGCTTTGTAATTCACTTTTGAGGTGAACTTTATGATCCAGATTTTAAGAATTTTGAACAGTCATTGAATGTTAGATCTGTTTTTGTTTTTGAATTGCTTGAAAATGTTGAACAATTGTTGGGTTTGAGAACAGTGCTTGTTTTGTGCTTCGGTATTTTGTCTTTATATCTGTGTTTTTGTCGAGATAGCTTTCATTACTTTGAACTGTTGTTGCATTGTTTCGCAAGATTTGAGCCTAAACACTGTTAAGTTCTTGTGAGTGAGTTCATGTGATCAGCTTGAGAGTCCTAGAACTTGCTTCGACCTTTCTCAGGCTAAGATTAGGATTGCAAATTCGAAAATGAGAAAGGCAAATTAGGCATAACCATTTAGCTTAAAACGCTAACCCACTTGCATAAGCCTCTAGACGAGCCCTTTCTAGCCTAACATGACCCAGTCATTTCTAAAATCGAATAATAATCTAACCGAAAGAAAAAAAATTTTCTTAGTTACCCGTTTGAAGGAATCACATAGGTAGAATACCTAACAAAGATTTGAATAAAGAATGATGTATGAAATACATAGAAAAGAGAGAAGAAAATGACAATGTGGTCAAAACAACAAAAGTAAAAAAAGAGAAATGAAAGAAAGTGAAAGAAATAAAGTTAGCAAAAGAAAGAATCACTCAAAGAATGATAGTGCTTTATTCAATAAGAATGTGGAAAGAAAAACAACAAGTGTGGTTGAGTCATAGGAAACACAAAGACCAGAAAATCAAAACCAAAAACAAAATTAAAAGAAAGAATGAATTAAAGAAAAACAACAAAGTTGAGAATAAGAAAGAGTTAGAAAAACTCTTAAGAAAGAAAAACACATCACAAGAGGAAAAATGCTCCAGAAAGCTAATAATGTTTCTGATGGTTCAATTAGAATGTGGTTCCTTCAAAACAAGCTGAAATTTCCTATTTTGTCTAACCTTGGCCCAGGCCCCATTACAACCAAAGGAAAGACCTTTTGATTTGAATTTGCAACCACTATAAGTGGAGGTTAGGTTTCAAAGCAAACCTATGGTGACTCTTAGCTCACCACGATGAACGTTGAGTGCCCACACTGTAACCCTTTTTTCAAACACAAGAGAGAAATTGTGAGCCTGTGTGACTTAAGATAGTTTGAAGTAATGATAGTTATCTTGATGAAAACATTGATATAAAGATGAAAATGCTGAAAAATGTCGTGTTGAATGTCTCCTTTGTTGTACAAGAACCTTTTTCAGAGAAACAATAGGTTCACCTCTTCAAAATTCAAGAAGTTCTTAAATGAAGAATCTTCGAATGGTTGCTCTAGTCAGGGGGCAGTAAGCTTGTATGAAGTATGTTGAGAAGACCCCGAAGGGTCAAGACAAAAAGTCTTGAAGTGTGTTGTGTTTTGCTCTGATCAGAGGGCAACGAGGTTGCCGGACAATTGATGAAGAAGATCCTAAGGGGTCAAGAATGATAAGTCTCCGTATGTCGTGTTTTGCTTTGGTTAAGAATAACTAGCTTGTATAAAGAATAATGAGAAAACCTTGAGGGGTCAAGACATGAAAGTTTTCGTCTGTGTTGTGTTTTGCTCTGATCAGGGGGCAATGAGCTTGTATAAAGAAAGTTGAGAAAACCCCGAGGGGTCCAGAAAGAGAATTCCTGGAGTGTGTTGTGTTTTGCTTTGAACAAGGGGCAACGAAGTTGCGTAAAGAATGATGAGAAAACCCCGAGGGGGCAAGGTAGAAAAGTCTGTGTGTTGTGCTTTACTCCAATTGAAGAGTGACGAGGTCGTGTGAAGAATGATGGAAAAACCCCGAGGGGTCGAGAAAGAAAAATCTTGGTGGGTGTTGCACAATTTCACAAGCTGAGATGATGGAAAGTAGAAGTTAGCAGCTGAGTTGGATTTTTGAAGTAATCTTTGAATTCTTTAAGCAATTCTTTGTTTTCAGCGTTTGACAGATCATGACGGCAGTTCTCTGACCCTGCTCGGCACTTAGCCAATTCCGGAAGAATCTTCGAAGACTTGCATCTTAAAAAATACATGCATACATGAATAACCCACATGCATTTTGCATCTTTTTGTTTGAATTTTCAGGAATAAACCGGAAAGGTCGGAATACCAGTCAATTGCTCAGAATCCAATACAGAATGATAAAAGTTTACAGATTCTTCAGAGATGGTGAAGCCATTCGGAAAATGAAACAAGTCGCAGAAATAGTGCAACATCAGGATGAATAAATTGCGGAAGTCGCACCGAAAGAAGAATTCCAGTTGAATTGAAGATGAACAGAGGTTCATGAAGAGCAGTATAAGTAGTTGGAATGTCAGGTTCTGATGAAGGGCCAGAAGGGTCAGAAGAGCATTTGGGTAATTCAGAATGAACAGCCAGAGAAGGAAGACAGAGAGTTAAGCAGAGTGAAGCAAATAAAGAGAGCATGATGAATGAATCCAATGATTCGGAGCAAATACGCCTGAGGAGGCTTTGAGAAAAGAGAATAGTGAATGAAGAATGTGATCTGCAGATTGGGTTGCTTTTGTGATATGCAAAACCGTTGGAAACTGGTGAAGACCTTAAGACTACGGCCGAGATGTTAGATCAATGATGATGCCAAGCATGCCTGGAATGTTTTGACAGATGTTACAAGTCATATGCGCAATCAGGTGATTAAGGAATCATCACCTTCTTGCGCAGGGGGCAATCTAGTGGAATAACGGAGAAGAATTGCAATTGAAACAATGAAGTACTGGATTTGAATTGTTGATCGTAGAGAAGCCATGTACAGAATGGTGGGATCTCCGAAGTGTTGTTATCAGATGAGTAGTGATGTTCGAATGATAGATAGTGGAGAAGCCATTTGCATAACGGTGGCATCTCCAGTGTGTTGTTGTCAGATCCGATTAGTTGATAGTGGAGAAGCCATTAACAGAATGGTGAAATCTCTGAAGTTTTGTTGTCAAATAAGCAATGAAGTTTGAATGGTTGATCGTGGGGAAGCCATTTACAAAATGGTGGAATCTCCGAGGCCTTGTCCTCATATGAATTTTAAGTTTGAAATCTATTGATTGTGTAGTAGATCGTGGAGGAGCCATTTCCTTTCAGAAGTGGTGGACCCTTCGATGCAACCAGTGATGTAAGCCAGGAACCACCAAGGCTAGCTAATGGACCTATCACAAGGAACATGGCTAGAAAATATCAAACTAGGTTGAACTTATGGGCTCAAGGAGAGGTCTCAAGAAGAATTCAAGATCAATCAAGCATGCTAATGGAAGATGAACTCAAAGAATCAACCAAGTTCATTAACATACTTGAAGTGATCATGGAAGAATGAGAAGGATGGACCAAATTCGAAATTGGTCCAAGGCAAGTGAAGAAGAAACGAATTTAAGGCCTTATTTTGTGGGAGAAGGCCGATTTTGGGGCTGCCTAGTTAGGCACTTTTTGGGCTTGTTATTTTGATGTAATTTTGTTGTTTAGGACTTAATTAGGCTATTGGGTTGATTAGAAGTCAATTGGGCTTCTTGGCTTAAAGTTATGTAAAGGCTACCCTCGCGGGGGCCTCCCTAAACTTAAGTTAGTCACATGTCTTTTAATTGGCACATGGCTGAATTAATTAAGGGAAGTAGTGGTCCCCTTAATTTGTTTTAGTTAGTAAATAAAGGCCCAATTCGTTTTTAGCTAGGGAGGGTCCATTAGTTTTGTTTCGTTAGGTTTCTGTAGTCTCCCTAGCCTCACTACTTAGGGTAGGATTTTGTAATGCCTATATAAAGGCATCTTTTGGCCGAATTAATAACACCTTTTAGCTTCATAAAACTTTCGAATTATTTGTCTCTTTGACATATAATTTTCGTGTGAGTTAGAGAGTGATTTTTCTCCTTTCTTCTTTGCACAAGGAACTTTGATCAACATCAACAAGTTGTGGCGTTCTTCAAATTCCTATCAAAAATCCTTTGCGTACGAGCGGTTCTTCATCCATTGCGAGGTGTTGGGTCGTGAGGGAAGGTGGATTACTACTTGTCTAAGTTTCTCCTATCAAACGGGTAACTCGGGTTTTCTAGCCGTCGAGCTATTGGGTCCGCGTCATTTGGTATCAGAGCTTGTTCAAGGTAATTCTTATTATCTTGTCTATCCTAGGGTCATTTATTTTGTTTGTT
>CANUEY010019568.1:0-12513 GCA_948099555.1 Croton setiger | reverse complement strand
AATTGAAAAAAATTTTTATATATATACAATATAGAGATTTTATATATATATATATATATTTATTTTTTTTTTTGTGTCTCAATATATATATATATATATATATATATATATATATATATATATATATATATATATATATATATATAAGTTTATCCTAATTAATTATCAGATTTTACTTTAATTAATAAAAATATATAATTAATCAAAAACTTTATAACTATATATAATTAATCAAAAACTTTTTAATAGTTATAATGGAAAAAAAAATAAGTTTATAATTTATAAAAATTCTATAAAAATAATTCAAATCAACTAATTATCTCAAAAATTAATTAATTTGTTAGATTAACATTATTATATTTTATCCTACAGGCCATTATGAATATTGATGTATCATTATAGAAAAAAATTATTTAACTTATTTTTTTTATTTTAAATATCCAATTAAGCATAATTATTTTTATTATTATTATAATGATAATGCGGAAAAATAAATTTTTAATTGACAGAAATTTCATAAAAATAAGTAAAATAAATAGATAATGACAAATTTTATCTGATTTTTAGAAACAATAAAAAATATTATCAGATTTTAATTTTATTATTAAGGATATATAAAGATTAATATATCGATATGAAAATAAATGATTTGACTTATTTTACTTATTTTAAATAAAATATTTATTATTATTATTATTATTATTATTATTATTATTATTATTATTATTATTATTATTAATAATGTAGGGATGATATCGTAATGAAATGGAGATACTTTTTCATTTTCGTTTTATGATTTTCAATTAATAATGTTATTTATTATAGACATGACATATAATAATTATTTTTTATTCCATGTGCCTATCAAATAGAAAGTTAGAATCTCAATCAAATGTACCTAATTATTATAATTTTTAAAATCAGTTCATGTTTATTTTATAAATTGGAAGTAAATTACATGATCGTTAAAATATCACTAAGTTTTGGTATTATCGATTAAAATTAGTTTCAAAATAAGAAACAAATTCGGTCACCATTATCATTTAGGGTTGGAGATATGATTAATCGGACTCAGGTTTTACCGACCTATTTTCATCACGTAGAGACATCCATTTGAGTTTAAAGTTTTATATCAGATTTTAGGTAGGTTGAGTTTTTTTTTTATTTTTTTAGAAAAAATATTACAATTTTTAAAATAAAAAATAAAATTCAGTGAAAATTTGAATATCCACCTTAAGAGTGTTGCAATATATTGGACCGATTAAAGTTGAGAAAAATTTTGATGGTTCAAGTAGGATATACACTCACCACGCAACGAGACAATTTTAGAAACAACATTAAACTTGAAGTTATTAAATGCAACTCATTTCAACTTTATATCTTTATTTAATGTAACTAAGTCAAATTTAATTTGAATTTCAAAATTTTAATGGTTTTGAATTAAACATTCAATTTTAAGACCAAATTTTTTGTCAGCAATAATTAATAATTTCTGTTTTTAATTTTTTGCTATACTTTCTTGATTTCCTATCCTAATATTTTAAGAAAAAATTTCTTAAAATATATTTATTAAGAACCTATACAATCTCGATAAAAAATACAAATAAATGAACTAATTAAAATTTATTACTTTAAACAAAACAATCATAATTTATTGAAAATAATTGATTTTCTTAGAATTTATTAAAAATAATTGATTATATACATTTATTTTGGTCAATAGTGTCGTCTACAAAATGTTTACCTTAAATATAATATTATCAAATCAAAGGAAAATTCAAATAAAAATTCTTATATGGAAAATCATTAAATCAATTTAATTCACATTGAATTTTTTTATGATTTATTATTTATAAGATAACAAAATGCAGTTATTTACATTTTTTGTTGTGTATTCACTGATTTCTTATGTTTATGTGTTTCTTAGTCTTCTTGATTTTTCAGAAATGTCAGTGTTGGACTTGAACATTATGAAATTTTGTATCTCTAATGCCTAATATTTGAAAGAGCTAATAATAATTTAGATTAATAGTGATTCAAATGTTTTCGTTGTTTTATGGTCTCTGAAAGTATCTATTCAGCAAGATAAAATTTCATGTGCTTATTTTTGGAGTTGACAAAGCTGAAAAAACATTTAACTACACGTTCCGCGCATCGCGCGGGTCAAAATTCTAGTATTAAAAAAATAATAGTTACATTATATTAAACCTACTCATATTTTTTCCATAAGAATATTGGGATATAGGTGACCACACCTATGAATGTCGATATTGTGGCATGTACTTTTGGTATGAAGAAAGCATTCAAAAGACTAAGAAAAGTCTAATTCTAATTTTCACAATATGTTGCAATAAATGCAAAACTAGGTTACCTGAACCAAAAGAGTCACAGCAGGTTCTTAAGGACTTATTCTTCGGGACAGGTACTATACTATTTACCTTTGGATATAGATTATAGTAATGCATATTACTTTAGGATTTACAAATTAATCTTTGCACTGTCTTATAAACCCAGATCCAATAAGTAAACACTTTCAAGAAAATATAAGATCATACAACTCTATGTTTTCTTTCACTTCCATGAAAGGAAAAGTTGACAACACAGTTAATGAAGGAAGATAACCTAAAACATTCAAGCTATCAAGAAAAAACTTTCATCAGATTGGAAGTTTACTACCTCCGGACGGATCCACACCAAAATTTGCCCAGTTGTTAATTTATGATACAGAGAATGAATAGCATAATAGAATCCGAGTGATGAGGTTTGTAATTCTAAAAAGTCTCAAATACTTATTTAACTACCTCTTCATTCTAAACATTACATGTGTATGATTCTCAGTTGATATTTTACCTAATTCTAACAATCATTATATTGATTTTAACTATCATTACAGCTCTGGTTCAAATAGATTGACACTTCATATTGACATTGTCAATGCTATAAAACCATGCTTAATGAGCATAATGTCCTTGCAAAGTCATTCAGAATAGTGAGGGATAGATTTAGAGAGGATCCAAACTTAGACCTAAAACTCATGTTATTAGGGAGAAGGGCCATTGATGGAAGACAATACAACTTGCCTATAGTCAATGAGGTTGCTGCTTTGATAGTAGGTGATTTTGACATTTCCAAGGTTGAGAGAGACATTGTTGTTGAAACTAAAAATGGTCAACTGAGGAGAACCTCTGAATTAAATGCTGCATATCTTCCTTTGCAATATCCTCTCTTATTTTCATATAGAGAAGATGGATATAGGGAGGACATCTTCTTTACACAAATTGGGGATTAAAGTTCAGCAAGGAAGCGTGTAAGTGTGAGAGGGTATTTTGCCTACAAACTTCAAGAGATGATAGGCCACACACCAATAGCACTCTAGAAAACTATTTCAACAATTCTTGGTTGATGGTTATACAATGGTCGAGGCAGGAAGACTGACATACATCAAGCTGAACCAAACACTTTTAAGGGCTGAAATGTATAAAGGGTTGACAGATGTAGTATTAAATGGAGAGACTCAGCCAGCTTCACAGGGAAAGAGGATAATTCTTCAATCATGCTTCACAAGAGTAGCTCATATGATTCAAAATTATCAAGATGCCATGGCGATATACAAGTGGGCTGGATATCCCAATCTATTCACCACATTCACATGCAACCCACAGTGGCTTGAGATTAAAAGATTTGTCACCAGTAAGGGATTGAAACCAGAAGATTGGTCAAACATCTTAAGCAGTGTGTTTAAGATAAAACATGACCAAATGATCAAAGAACTTCGGGACAAAGATATTTTTAGAAAATCTAAAGTAGGTATGAACCATTATCTTTTGTATTTGTTACATATTCAATATTTATATTTTACATACAATGATTTCCGAATGACATGAACTTTATGTAGTGATGTACATTATTGAGTTCCAAAAGTGAGGTCTACCGCACGCTCATATTTTGCTATTTCTTCATGAGAGTAGTAAGTATCCTAAAATTTTAGATATTGATAGGATAATATCAGCAGAGATACTAGATCTTAGTACTGAACCTCATTACTATGAAATGGTAAAAAATCTCATGCTCCATGGTCCGTGTGGCAGAACACATCCTAATTCCCCGTGCATGCAAGATGGGAGGTGTACAAAGCATTTTCCAAAGCGGTTTAAAAGCACAACAACCATTGATAAAGATGGTTATCCAGTTTACATGAGAAGGGATAATGGCAGGACTATGAAAAATAATAACGTTGATCTCGACACAAGGTACTTAAACTTCTAAACACAAATTGATATTTACATCGCATAACAACAACATATTAATCTTTTAGATTTTGACATGCATGTCGTCCCATATAATAGATTTCTACTGTTGAAGTATGGAGCCCACATCAATGTTGAATGGTGTAACCAATCTAGGTCCATCAAGTACTTATTTAAATATGTGAACAAGGGGCACGATCGTGTAACTGTTGCTTTTTATCGCTCGGGAAATGAAGAAGAAGGAAGGCCAGAAGTAGATGAGATTCAAATGTATTATGATTATCGGTATATTTCACCCTGTGAGGGAGCATGAAGAATATTTGGCTTTCCCATTCACCATAGAGAGCTATTAGTTGAAAGATTGTCATTCCACTTGATGAGCAGCTTGTATATTTTACTGATGAACAACCAATTCGTACATAACAAATCGTAAAAGTATAAAAGAGTCGATGTTCCTTGCTTGGGTTCATGCAAACAAAGAATTCCAGAAGCAAGGGAACTTACATATGTATAATTTCCTATAATGTTTGTCTGGAAGCAACCTAAGAGAAGGATGGAGAAGAGGAAACAAGGATTTTCTATTGATAGGATTTTTTTGTATTGTATGGATCTGGAGATTTGTATTACTTACGGTTGTTACTGAATGTCATCAAAGGACCGATATCATATGAGGATCTTAGAAAGATTGATGGGTTAATTCATCCTTCTTTTAGAGATGTGTAGGCCTTTTGGATGATGATAAGAAATACATTTATGCTATCAGAGAAGCTAGCCAGTGGGCAATGCTAATTTATCTAAGAAGAATCTTTTCCATCCTACAGATATCCAATTCTATATTGAGAATTGAATATGTTTCGGACGAAACCTGACACTTGCTTGCTAATGATATTACTTATGAGGAAAGACAGTCATTGAAAAATCCAGATTTTATATGTCTATAAATGCTTTTTGTCATATGTAATCATTAATTGGTTAAAATACATTATTATCTAATTAATAATCACAAGGATCGAGCTCACGGAAGATGAGAGTTAAGGATCGATGCCTCAGAATGATAGAGGATATCCTTAATGGATGTGCAAGAAGTCTACAAGATTTTTTGACTATGCTATAGCCTACCTCAGGCGAAAGAGATTATGATCATCATAACAGGTTGATAGCAGATGAACTCTATTATAATAAGCTAGAGTTAACTAAAGAACACCAACATTTGTTGCCAAATTTGACACTAGAGCAGAGATTGGTATATGACACCATTATGGATGTAGTTGACAAAGACACAGGAGGATTGTTCTTTTTTATATGGATATGGTGGAACAGGAACAAACTTTATATGAAGGACACTTTCATCCGTTCTACGATCTAGATGAGAGATAATACTCACGGTGGCTTCGAGTAGGATTGATTCTCTATCATTGCCAGGTAATAGAACTGCGTATTCTCGATTCTGTATCCCTCTAACCCCGACAGAAGACTCAACGTGTAATATTAAGAGGGAAGACCATTGGCTGAACTCATTATAAAGACAACTAATTATTTAGGATGAGGCACCGATGATCCATTGATATTGTTTTGAAGCTTTGAATTTCACCCTTAGGGACATTCTTCAATTTCAAAATCCATCCAGCAAAGAACTACCCTTTGTGATAAAGCAGTTATTCTCGGGGGTGATTTTAGGCAGATATTGCCAGTAATCCCAAAAGGTATAAGTCGTATCTTTATCTTATAATTTTATTTTAATATCTAAATCTATATTTAACATTATCTCATTTGTGTTGTATAGGCAACTGTTAGGATGTTGATCGTGCGTCGCTTAATTCATCTTACTTGTGAGGCCATTGTAAGGTTTTGAAGTTGACAAAAAATATGAGACTACAAGCGAACCAAAGTGGATCAGAGTTAGCCTATTTGAGAGATTTCTCAAAGTGTATACTAGCAATTGGAGATGGTATAGTAGGAAATTCAATCATTGGAATCAATATGATATCTATACCGTCAGATTTACTTATTGAACAAATAGATGACCCCGTACTTGCGTCGTCCAAAGCACTTACCTAGATTATTCCCACTACTCGACAGATCTAAGTTACCTCCAAAGTAGGGCGATTCTTGCACTGACACTATATATGGTTGAAAGCATCAATGACTACATGGTGTCTCTTAATCTGGAGCAAAGAGGACATATCTTAGTTCTGATACCCCGCGTATGTCTTATAGTTCATTTAGATTCCTAGATCACTTGCATACACCAAAATTCATAAATAGCATTAAATGATATAGAGTTCCAAACCCCTCTATCACACTCAAAGAGGACGTAATTGTGATGCTACTCAGGAACATTGATCCTTCCGTTGGGTTATGCAATGGTATGAGACTTTATATTACTAAGATGGGGCAAGGGTTATAGAAGCAAAGGTAATGTCAGAAACTAACATAGGCAAGAAGGTTTACATTCCCAAGATGACATTGACGCCGTTTGATATAAGGATGACGTTTAAATTTCAAAGACGTCAATTTTCAGTTATGTTGTCTTTTCCAATGACGATCAACAAGAGTCAAGGACAATCACTTTCTAATGTCGGACTATTTTTTAAGAAGTAAGTGTTCACCCGCGAACAACTCTATGTCACAATATCAAGGGTTACAGGGAGGGAGGGCTTAAAGATTTTGATATCTGATGATGATGGTCATGATACAAGTGAGGCAGTTAATGTGTTCTATGATGAAGTTTTCAGAAATCTGTTCTGATAATGTTGTATTAAAAAATTTTTCCCTCTATCATTATAGACCAATTAATTTTTTTTTTTCAATAAATGTAAATTCACAATATGTAATTACAATAAGATAATTTTTTCTTATTCAAAATAATCACGTTAGATAACACAAATATTTATGTAACAATATGATTATTACAAATAAGTAAGTAAAATGTAACATTTAGTTACACGTTCCGCATCGCGCAGGTCAAACTTCTAGTATTTTTATATAAGAAGGTAGCAAATATTATATCTTATAATTATGAGAACAATAGAGAACGTAAACTTATAATTATAACTTACAAGGAAAGTATGGAAATAGCATAATTGTTTAAAATAACATATTTTATTTATTTTTATTTTTCTACACTTTTTATTTTTTCTGCATTTTATTTTTTAAAATACAATTAAAAAATATTATAAATTTTAGTGACCGACCAGTGAAAATTTTATCAATCAGTTGATAGGAAGTCAGATAGAGAAAGTTGGAGGTCTGATAGAGTAAGAAATATATATAATTACATGTAACAATAAAACATGATTTCAATTATGATATTGTGAAAAATGTGTATTTTTCTACTTTTAAAAGTCTTGGGTTGGACTTCTAGCATTGACAAAATTATATTATCCGAGCCTAAGGATATATCTAATTCGCCGGGATCAAAAGATTAACAAAAAAATTAATATTTTTTTCAAATTATTATTTTTTGAATTTGAATTTATATTTTTAAAAATGTGCAATTTACTAAATTTTGAAAACATGATGCTATTTAATACTCACTTTGTTTTACAAAACATGTCAAATTGAGACATCCAATATTAATTAAGCAAAGAGTATGGTATAGTTTTCTTCTATGAAAAAATTAAAAATACTGTAACAAATTGGAGGAAAAAACTTATTTCATTAATAAGCCATTTATTACTCCCAATTACATTTCAAAGCAAGTATGAGACAAGGAAATGAAGAGAAAAACCAAATTCCCAATCTATAAACAAAAAATAATAACATAAAAAATAGGCCAAAAGCCTTAAATCCAAATTAAAATAGGCCATAACAAATCAATAGCTGAAATAATAAAACTTCACATTCACTGAAACAATGCGCAGAACAAGAATAAGGGTTAATTATCCTTTATTAACAAAAGTAGTTAGTTAATTGAAGTCAAACTCTATTTCAGTTTTACCTTAAATTAATATAATTATATTTAATTGAGTTTTTTTAATTTAAAAAATAAAATTAATTCATTTTCATAATTTATCCTCTTTCAGATATCTCAATTTAAGAGGAAATTTATACTTTATTTATAAAAGTGACATGTTGGAGGAAGTACTTTTCAAAATGTTCTATTTACTTCCAAATCTCTTTAATCATTTGTTTTTTTCTATCTTTATTAAATTAATATTTAAATAATATAATATTTGTAAATTAGGAAGTGCACAATCTTTTATTGGAAAAGAAAAAAAAAACATTTATATTTTTTTTGGAAATGTTTTTTTATTATGTTTTAATATCCATTAATTCTATCTATATTATTGTAAATGATTGTTGACTTAAAAAATACAAATGATATATTTTATTTTCTTTTGGGAAATTTTCATTTTTCTCTTTGTTTTTTAAAAAAAAACAACAAAAATCTATATGCGTTTTTAAATAGATTATTTTATTACTCGATTTTATTTTCGTTAGACAATTGTATCCTTCTATTAATTTTCCTTTAAAAAACATATTAAAAAACATTATAAGTCAATTTAAAAAATCAAATGTCTTTCATCTTCCTTACTAAGAACCAAATTTTAAAAAAATTATATAACTCCAAAAGCCTCCTCAAAGATCAACCATTCCAAATTTCAACCAAATTATATTGCAAAATTATTTTATAAAAAAAGAAAAAAAATTGATTAACTATAACATGATCAAAAATTATTTTATAAAAAAAGAAAAAAATTGATTAACTATAACATGATCATTCCACCGATATGGCGATATCCATCATTATGTGCTACTGAGAACAAAAATTCAATAACGAAAATATAAGCAAACTAAAGAAAGTTGGGCCAAATGAAACATACCATTGTCTAGCTAATTGATCAGCCTGAATAGGTAAGCTGTTTCCTACCACTGCTATTATCATAATTGAAATAAGAACCACTCCATAATTTCTCGTATGCAGCTTTTGCTTTCTGAAATCTAGCCCAAAAATAATACTCAGAACCCTTGTCACCTACTTCTTGTGCCAATGCTGAAGCAACTTGCAAAGTTGTCGCCCATAGCCCACCGTTGTATGCTTTCACGCCAAATACAGTCCATGTATCATATGTCTGATCAGGAAAGCCATCATTCTCAATCATCCCATCATGCCAGATATAGACCATGTATTTTGTTTGGGAAGAAGAAAGAGTTAAAATTGGAATGGTTGTTCTTGAAGAGGTTTTTGGAGTTAGTTTAATGGTGAATAAGATTTTTTTACAATTTGGTTCTTAGTTTAAGGAAGAAGAAATACATTTTACCATTTGATCTTCTAAATTAACTTCTAATAATTTTTAAGTATGTTGTTTAACGGAAAATTAATAGAAGAACATAATTGTCCGACGAAAATAAAACCGAAAGATAAAATAATCTATTTAAAAAAACAAATGAAGATTTTTGTTATTTTTTGTAGAACCCGGGAAGAAAAATGTAAATTTTCCTTTTTTTAATATCTTCTTATAATTAATAAAAACTATAAACCGGATGAATAATGATTTATTTGCTCCCTATTCGATTGAGGAAATTCGCGCTGCACTCTTTACCATGCAGTTGAAGAAGGCTCCAGGTTTGGAATGTTTCAATCATGCGTTTTATCAGGAGCATTAAGATATTGTTGGACCTACAATTTTAGCTGCTTGTATTTGTTTCCTTAAGCTTTGGAGTTTTCCGCCTAAATTAAATAAAACTCTGCTGGTTCTTGTACCCAAGAAGTCCTCTCCAGAGGTTATAAGGGATCTTCGGCCTCTAGCTCTTTGCTATAACTAATCGTTTAAAAAAGCTTTTTCCTTAAATTATCTCTCCTTCACAAAATGCTTTTGTGGTAGGAAGGTCGATCCATGATAATAGTATTGTTGCTTACAAGCTTATGCATTATTTTATGAATAAGAGGAAGGGTAAGATTGGTTTTGTTGATCTTAAGATGGATATCTTGAAAGCCTATGATAAACTTGAATGGTCATATATCTTTGCAATGTTAACTAGGATGGGCTTTCATTCCCTCTGGGTTAGTTTGATTATGTAGTGTATTTCATCATTTCAGTATTAGATTCTGTAGGATGAGAGACAGATGTGCCTATTATTCCGTCTAAGAGAATCCGCCAAGGTGATCCGTTGTCTCTATATCTTTTTCTTTTGGGTGCGAAGGGCATGTCTAAGATGATACAAACACATGTTGATGATAATTACTTGCATGGGTGCAATTGCTAAGGGAGCATCGATTACATATTATTTACTCTTTGCCGATGATAGTTTGTTGGTGTTCAGAGCGGATGTTCTTGAGGCTTTGGTTGTTTAGAAAGTTATTGGTGTGTGAACTTCCGCATCGGATCAACATATTAATCTCAATAAGTCTTCGATATGCTTTTCAAGGAATGTGACTCAATCGCTTCATTCTCAAATTTGTAGCATGTTGGGAATTGAAGAGAAGCCAGATTTAGGGACTTACTTAGGGTTACCGACGAGGTGGGTCTTAATATAAAAGAAGTCTTTACTTTTCTTAAAGATAAGGTATGAAAGAAGCTTAATTCATGGAAGCGTAAATTTCTTTCTCGAGCAAGTAAAGAGGTTATGCTCAAAATGGTATTGTAGGCTTTACCCACCTATATTATAAATTTTTTTTTGTCCAAAATTTTTTGTTATGAATTGCAATGGTTAATGTGTAATTTTTGGTGGGGTAATAATAATAATTCTAATTATCGAGGTATCCATTGGGTTAGCTGGGAAAGGATGAACAGGCTTAAGAGTTTTGGTGGATTAGGCTTTAAGAAGCTCCGTGAATTTAATATTGTGATGGTTGATAAACATGCGTGGAAGCTTCTTATCAGTCCGAATACATTTATGGTAAGAATTTTGCATGCAAAGTACTATCTCAATTCTGATTTTTTGGGAGCGGAACTTGGTAGTAATCTAAACTACATTTGACGAAGTCTCTAGGAGTGTCAGGATTTAGTGCACCATGGTGTTTGCTTTCGAATTGGCCATGACAATACGGTTTCAAATTGGGAGGATTTTTTGTTGCATTCTAAGGGTAATATGAAGGTTTCTACTTGAAAACTAGTTGGTTCAAACCTTCATATGGAAATATATGAGAGCTTGATTGAGCATGTTTGAATAGATTTATTTCTTTCTGCTTCTTGCTTTGGTTTTGACTGCTTCTTATGTTAATTTTTGATGTTTTCCCTCTTGTTTATTATGTTTTGCTTTTCTGTGGACTTTCTTAAATGGGTATGGATTTTTTTTTTTTCATTTCTAGTCATCTGCTTAGGTTAGCTGTAGCTAGAATCAAGAGTTTATCTTCTGTTTCTGCAGAATCTCACTGCTGAGGGCCATTTTGATGAGAGCTGCTTTGTTACGTTGTGTCTGCTTTATTTTTTATAATGTTAGATTTTGTTTGTTGTCATTTTGATTGTTATTCATATTGTTCTTACTCCTCTTAAGATGTTAGGAATGTTTTCATTGCCTAGTCACCAACTTATTTAATCAATATTGTTTCCAGTTTATAATTTTGATTTCTGTTTTTGATATTTGGTTCTAAACTAAGATTCTGTTCTATGAAATTTCAATTATAAAATGAAAATCAGTCTTAAGATTTTGTCATATGGATCTGCCTTGTTATTTATTTTGGTCAATAGGTTGTTTGTCATCTGGATTAAGCTTCATCCTTGTTAAGTCACTTTTGCCTGTTGTTTTTGTTATGAGTTACAAATTGACATAATTCTGTCATCAGTCTGGATAATAATTATGCATGATGACTAGGAAGTTTGTTGCCTTTAAGTTATGTTTAAACCAAGCATGAATAATTGTTGTCGAAGTCTCTATTTCTACCTTCTTGTTCTGTTTCTTTCAAATGGTCAGAAGAAAATCAAAATTTGATTTCATACAGTCACAGTGTTGTTGCATTTTGCTTGAATATTTCATGGTGAATCTAGTTTTTATGGCTGCCAGGATTGTTGAGAGAAATTGTTTAAGTTGTCAAAACTGTTGTAGGATTGATTAGGAATCTCATTTGCATGCTAAAAGCTTGACTTCTCTTTTGTGATCATGACTTAAAACTATATTCAACAATCTTGCATTATGTCTTGCTCATAGTGTAACAACCTCTACTTGTATTCTTACGTCATAATACATGCCATTTTTTTTTTGAAACGTACATCATATGTTGCTATCTTTGTTTAATCCTCAAAAACATAATCCACATACATATCAAAACATATATCAGCATTCTATGACTTCACCTTTTTACCATATCTCCAGTAAACTGATC
>CANUEY010019562.1:0-35660 GCA_948099555.1 Croton setiger | reverse complement strand
TTATTGAATATGCGACTCACACAAATCGCACCATGTGTTTTCAGGTATGTTGTTTGATATTGCTATGTTATAAAACAATGAAAATGATTTGGAATTATGTTATTTTGAGATGTTATAATCAACCGAATTACATGTCTGGTTTATATGCTATGTTTACATGCGTATATGATCATATGTTGTCTAATATGGAAGTTAAAGTAATACAGATATTATAATATATTTGATTATTTTAGATAAGAGGAGTCCCAAGACATAAATGCATTTGTCAGGTTCTGCTTAATATTTTGCAATTATGTTTTATTGATTTTTTTTATATAGTTTGCACTTACTGAGTTCGCAACTCATTAAATTGCCTTTACATGATTCCAGGTTTTCTTTGGGACAACTGATAACATCAGTTCCATCGTCTTTTCCTCTGGGTCGGTCAGCCGAAACTTAGGATCTCTCTCTCTCACATTTCATTATTTGTATCATCTTATCATGTAGATTTTTTGTCATATGTTTTGTTAATAAAGTTTTTTGGGATAAAATAGGTAATTGGTTTGTAATTAAAGGATTGTATTATGTTATGTTTGATAATTGGTTTATGCTTTTGGGTTATATGTATGTTATGTTTGAATTGGACTTAGGTAAAAATGAGAATTTAAAATGTCATATATCTTAAAAAAAAAATTCATGTTTTATGACATAAGAGTATACATAGAGGATGTTACAGCACAAGACTTTATATCACTAAGTTAGGAACAAGGGTCATAGAAGCAAAGGTAATGTCAGGAAATAACATGGGCGAGAATGTTTACATTTCTAAGATGACGTTGACGCCGTCTGATATGAGGATGATGTTTAGATTTCAAAGGCATCAGTTCCTAATTATGTTGTCTTTCGCTATGACGATCAACAAGAGTTAGGAACAGTCACTTTCTAATGTTAGGTTACTTTTTAAGCAACAAGTGTTCACGTATGGACAACTCTATGTAGCCAAGGTAATAAGTTGGGAGAGCTTAAAAATTTTGTTATCTAATGATGATTGTCATGATATAAATGAAACAGTTATTATGGTCTATAAGAAAGTTTTTAAAGATATGTTATGATATTGTTACATTCAAAAAAAATATGCTCACTTAAATTTATGGAAAGTTTATTTATTTTTTTTCATAAATTTCTATTTACAATAATATAATTCAATATTAATATTTATTCTCATTTAAGCATGTACGCAAATATTTATTTAACAATATCATTATTACAAACAAATAAAAATAATATTTTTGTTTTAATTATACGCTATACTCAAGGCATGCAACTAAAAATTATATTATAGTTATTGGCAAAAAGGGTCCCATTTTCCATTTCCTTGCAAAGTTCCATCAACCCCCGCTCCTCCGCTTTATACGCGGCATTCTAATTTTTAAAAAAAAATTATTTATTTCCATTTTCTGTCCGAATTACCCTTTCCCTTCATTCTTTCATTTTCCCACTCCACTTCAAACCTCTCTTACTGCTTCTATGCATTCAATCAAGGAACGACTCGTCTCTCTCTCTCTGATTATTTCCGCCGTCGTAGATTCAAAGAATTTCAACGTCTTTTCACTGCCGGCCGTTGACACCGTTACACTACCTGTCTCCAGGTAAGATTTTGATTTCATTTACATACTTAATTTTGAAAGTTCATTAATTGGTAAATGTAAATGCTTAAATTTCGGATTCTTGATTTATTCGAATTTTCAATGCTTCTGTATCTTGTCAGTTATGGTAAGTTAATAATTTCTGAACTGTATTCACTTTTTTAAATATAAAAATTCGATCGTTACTTTTTTTTTGAATTATTATTATTATTTTTTGAAGTGAGTTTTTGGTGCTTGGAAAGAGTTCGGTCTGACGCTTTACGACTCTTAGAAAGAGAAGAAGCTTAAAGAAGTTGTAAGTGAAGTTTTTCCCCCCTTTATCTGTTTGGTTGCCGAGAAATTTTAACAAAGCAGAGATGAAACAAATAAAAACGAAATCTTATTTTATTTAATACTTCCCTTTTTTACTAAAATTTTTCGAAATTTAATATTGGTTAGTTATTTTGTTTAAGGTTCCTGAGTAAATAAACTTTCTTTTCTTGAAACAAAGATAATGAATGTCTGTTATTCCGATGGATTTCAATGTTTAAAATTTTGCACTTCTGTTAGTGTATTTTCTACTCTTTACAAATCACACAAATCAATCTAGGGATTGTGGTTATTTTGCCTTCAATCTCGATGCCTTATTACTGCTAGGGTTTAAAAATGTATAGTAATTGAATCTGATTGGTGTCAGATTTTGTTAAGGGTTTTTGGTAATAGAAGGGAAGATGGTAGGGGCAGTTAGGTCTTTGAAGGGTTTTTTCCCCTGATAGTTGGATTAAATTAGAGGGTCTTTCATACTTGTAACTTGTATTTAATTATATTTCTGTTTTGTTGTGTTCTCTGTATTTTTACTACTAGTTTAAGTTGCTTAATTCCAATTGGAACTGCTATATTTAATTTGAATTTTTTTTTGGGTTTTCCTTAGTTTATTTGTTTATATAAAGTTCAGGTATTATATCATTCAACTTTCAAGCCGTTGCAATGTTTTTAAAATAATATGTTGCATGTGTTTGTCTGAGAGAAAGACTAATTTATTCATGTTAGTAATTTATTTATATGGAAATAGTTCTTGCTTATGACTTGGTTTTTTTTTTTTTGTAGGTTTCTTACTTACATTTCATATTTAGTTATAGTTATGGATTTTTTTTTTTTTTTTAACATATCTAGTTGGGTTGATGACTGATATGCAAGTTTTGACATATTGAAATAAAATCTTATCTTTATTATCATGTCCAATAGTTCTTACAATTTATTACCTGTTTCAGTTTGATGAGAAAACAATTGCTATTCTTCTTTTGCATGTCATTTCTAAAATTTTTTATTGGATTGAATTATTTTCATCTGCTGCTACATTATGGTTTTTCTATTTTTCTTAATTCAATATTGTTATACATCCTGCTTCCTATTTAAAGGTTCTTTTTCCTTTTGGTTCATGTAGTATTCATTATTATCTCCGCATTGCTGCATTTATTTCTTTTTTTTTTTTTTGTATGTCAGATATCTTAATGCTAATGTAGTGGATTGGCAGAAAGAAAACATATTATATTGATCTTGCCAAGTTGCATGCAGTTTTTGAGTGAAAAGTCTATTGTCCTTGCATGTTTTTTCCCTTTCTCCCTTTTCTAACTTTTTTTTTTTCATATATGCAATTGAAGTGCAGGTTTGTTAAGTCTCCCTTGTCAGAATTGGCTATAAAATACAACGCATTTTCATGATCTAGAAATAACAGTTTTAATTCAAGATACCCAGATGAAGAAGCTATTCTTTTTCAAATCTTCTTCTTCCAGCAATGGAAACAACTATTCTGGTAGCCCACCACAACCTGATAAGCAAGTTTGCTGGGATATCCCCTTAGAAATGGAACTGAACAATCGAGATGGCGCTAAGGAGAAACATATCCAGAGTTCCAAGGGTTTATTTTCAAAATCTCGAAAGCAAGTATATGATATCCCTAGCTCCAGCTCGAATTCATATCTTAGAAGGAGCCGCTCAATGTCATCAGCTGCTTTCCTTGTTGATGGAATGGGAAAAAGTGATTTTTCTGGCACTGGTGACCCAAGCAGATCGCCTTCTAGCAGCATTACTAGTGATGCTCATCCATCTCGGTAAGGCTGTTATATATATAATAATACAGTTTGTCAGAAGTTTAATTTTATACATTTGAAATAAGTTTTGGCTTCGCAGCTGCTTCTTTTAGTTCAACTTCTTCACTATCGTAATTTGATTAGCATTTGGTTTTTTGCTAGGAGGCGGGCCCTTACTCCTGAGAGGCAAGGCAGAATGAAGCGATATGAAACCGCTACAGTTCAAAATGGATATGGACAAGACAGGCCTGCTTCCTCCAATTCTTCTAAATCTCATCCTGATTCGTCAGCAAACTCTTCCTCCAGTAATGTCTCAAATAAAGTTTTGGATCTCTATATTGATGGCGAGCAGCAGGAGGAGAGGAGTAAGCCCAAAAGTACTAAGGTTCGAAGAAATTTGGGTGGGAATGGAAATGCTATCCGAAGGCTTCCACCAAGAGTCCAATATACAGCTCCTGGGTCTCCAACTGATGGTATCAACGATAAACCAAGATCTCAGTCTTTTCGAGATGCTAAAGGCACTTGCCTTCGTTTCTCTTCTAGAGATTGGGTAGAGAATGGTTTTGGTCATGAGTCTCCACAAAGACTTGCAAAGAATGTTATTGAGAGACTCTCTCAAACATCTTTAAAGAAATCAACTTCAAATGAGTTCAACTGTGATATCCCAATCACAATTGAAGATATATATGGAGGATCCATGAATAAATGTGCTGATACAAATTTGGATATTCATTCCCAAAAAAGTTTCTCATTGGACAAACCTTATGAAATCATCACCGATTATCCTAAAGATTTCTCGGACTTTCAGAAACAAAAGTGTTCAACTGAAAACAATGTTGGGGATATGCACTCTGTTTCTTCCGAGGATTTAGTAGATGTAGAATTACAGCAAAAGTCTAGGGATGCTGAGGAGAGAGTCTTGCTTATTTCTGAAGAACTTGACCGAGAATGCTTTCTTCAAGACAGTGGGTTTGATGTGCCATCATTGATTCAGACTATTAGAAACTTAATGGAGGATAAGCTAAATTTAGCTATTGAAGTTTCAGGCCATCTAATGTCTCGTATTTCTGAAAGAGATGCTTTTAGGGAAAAACTTAGATCAACCCAGGTTGAATTGGAGTCGTGGACCAGGCGATTGGAGAAGGAGAAGACTGAGTTGCAATCTGGTTTAGAAAAAGAGTTAGACAGAAGGTCGAGTGACTGGTCGTCGAAGCTTGAGAAGTACCAACTAGAAGAGCAGAGACTTCGTGAGCGAGTTCGTGAACTTGCAGAGAAGAATGTCTCTCTTCAGAGGGAAGTCTCTTCTTTTAGTGAGAGGGAAACAGAAAGCAGAAGTTTGTTAACACATTCAGAGAAACAGCTAAGACAATCGACTTCAAAGGTGGAAGAGTTGAGCAAGGAGAATCATGATCTTAGAGAACAACTTTCAGAATTACAAGTTAAATATGTTGTAGCAAATGAAGATCTTAATTGCATTAGAAGGAATTTTGAGGAAAAGGACAAGGAATGTAAAGAGTTGCAAAAGTCTATTGCAAGATTGTCAAGGACCTGCAGTGAACAAGAGAAGAGTATTGAAGGGCTGAAAGAAGCATTTACTGATGAAAATGAGATAAAACAGTCATTGGGAAAATTTGACAAGCACATTAAAAAATTGCAAATGGAGCAAATGAGGTTGACTGATGTGGAATTGGCTTTAAGAAGGGAGGTGGAATCTCAAAGGATTGATATTGATTCCCTTCGACATGAGAATATTAGCTTACTAAATCGCTTAAAGGGAAGCGGGGGTGCTTTTACTTTCAAGCTAGATAAAGAAATTTGGACTCGTATAAGCTATTTGCAAAATCAAGGGATTCCAATGCTGAAAGAGAGCACTCAACTATGCACGAAGTTATTAGAATTCATCAAAGGAAATGCTGGTCAGCTTCCAGAACAAGGTACAGAACTTATAAGAAATGGTTTAGATGGGCAGTTTGTTGTCGAAGCGGACATAAAAGTTCAAGGCTTTAAACGTGGAGCAGAAAACCTAGCAAGGAGTTTGCAGACGATATCTTCTTTGCTGCCGGAGAAATCCAGTCTAGCTAATTCAAAATTTGAGTTGCCATGCGATACAATGGATGTTTCAGGGAAACTGAATCACCGAACATCAGAGGTAAGCTGCTATCTATATCAAAGGGAATTACTCAATTCATAGATAAAGTCTTTTTTTTTTCTGAACCACAATTGTTGATGTAATTTGTTATTCTGAATTGGGTACACTAGTTTGTAAACGTATTCTTAATTGTCAATGTTGTTGCTGATTTTTGCTTGTCTTTGTATCTGGGCAGGAAAACTTGAAATTTGAACTTAAAGCAGAAACTTTGCTTACAAGCCTGTTGAGAGAGAAGCTGTATGCAAAGGAGTTGGAAGTTGAACAGCTACAGGCTGAACTAGCAGCTGCAGTGAGAGGCAATGATATCCTCCGGTGTGAAGTCCAAAATGCAATGGATAATCTTTCATGTGCCAGCCACAGGTTAAAAGACTTTGAACTTCAGGTAACTCATTTTTGCTGTGAAAAGTTACATATCGTTTTCTGTTTTTAGATTATGCGCAGACTAATCAGGCTGTCCAATTTGTTCATTTAAGTGTCCAAGCATTTACATATCTTGGGTGGTGTTGTTGTGGGGTTGTCTTTTTTTTTGGCTCACGAAGCGCTCGATCTTAGAAGATTGACAGAAGTAATATGTTATGTTCGCTAAATTTAAGTATTTGTTTTATTGAATAGATGCAAAAGAAGGATGAGAACATGAATCGGGTACAAAGTGAATTGCAAGAGTCAATGAAGGAACTGACAATACTAAAGGGTATTTTGCCGAAAGTTTCGGAGGAGAGAGATTTGATGTGGGAAGAAGTAAAGCAATATAATGAGAAGAATATGCTTTTGAATTCAGAGATAAGCAGCTTGAAGAATAAGATAGAAGCTCTAGATGAAGACATTCTTCTCAAGGAAGGTCAAATTACAATTCTAAAAGATAGCTTAGGAAGCAGACCTTTTGAAGAATATTGGCTTAAATAAAAGATACATACATACATACATATATATAAATTTGTCCTTTGGTTTCTTTCCTGGTTGTGGTTTCTTTTTTCTTTTATGGGTGGGGTGGTATATAAAGCTTCAATACCATGATTCTTTTGTACAACAAGACTGGTTTTTGTAATTACTTTTAGTTGGCAAAAAGAGTTGGTGCATCTTTAACAATTCTCCAACTAGGACAGAGTTAACTCTGAAGAATAGCACCAGTTTGACTAAATGTTATTGTTAGTAAATCTCCAAATTGAGAAGAGTTCTGGCATTTCCAACACTGAATAGAAACTGAAAATTACTTAGCAAATAATTAATTGCAACGAAAATTTGGATTGAGTTTTTAGTATCATAGTATTCCAATAAAGAGAGACCAATATTTATTTGTTGGGACATTCAATTTTTCTGATCCAAACAGATGTTCCCAAATAAGGAAAAGACTAGTAAAAGTCTGAATTCCGACTCAACTATTCCACAAATTTCTGGTCAAATGTTACAAGAATCTGACTTAGGTATGCATAACTGAAGCACACAAAACCAGCTACTTGCTACAACTATTTGGACATTTTCAGGCTGTGTTTTATCCATATTCAGAATGTGTCCTTGATTCGTGCTTGGTGCGAATTTGACTTGCAATCTAGATAACAACAGATGAGGTGCAACTCCATCTTCAAAAAATCAAAGAGATGCAGACTTCCAGAAATCAAGGGGCTTCCTTTGCTGAAATACAAAAACAGCATTTAAAAAAGAACTTGCATAACCATGACAGATATTCTATATCTATGTAGAAGCATTCTCATGAAACTATCTTTCAGGAAATTGTGAGTTAATATAGCAGGAGTACTTAGAAGGCAGAAATATAGCTCTTTAAATAATAATTGCTCATTTGTTTTTTTATTTCAAAGATTCCAGGCATTTAATATATCTTTCTCTCTTTTACACTTAGACTCATGCACACCTGCATCCAAGCCAAAGAAAACAAAGTGCACACCCCCATTTGTCCTAAACTGACAAGTCTTTATTACCCACAATCTCAAGTTTTAGATCGGAATGTTTAACATTGTGAAGGGTAATCACCACATTACTTGAGCTGGCTAAAGCTTGACCTGGCTACTCACTACCCAAACCCAGGCTTACAATGGAGTTGAGACCCACCTTTCCCACGTATTGCAGGATGGCCTAGTACAAATTTCAATGCTCAACTCCCAGGGAAGCTAAGGAAGGAAGGTCTTTGATGCCAGAGTAACTCAACAGCACTTGCTACAAACCAAAGATGGCCTAGGATGGTAGTAGTAGTTCACCAAAAGACTCTGCCAGGGCAAGGATTTGGCATGTTTCTGACTCCAAATTGATTTTTTATTCTTAAATGACCTTAAAAAGGAAACTGAACAGAATTTACCTGGGCAATTGGTATCTTTGCTCTCACTGAGTCGATCAATGAAAAATCAATATCAGCCACAGTAATACCGGTTGAGAGTCTATCTGCAAAAGCAAAATAGAATTGCCTAATAATTTTGTCATAAGTAATAGAGGTAGGGACAAAACAAGTTTACAAAAAGCATCTGCCTGTGTGAGATGAGCAAAGCAAGAATATTACAATTGAATGTTACATACATGACACCAAACAAGATTCATAGGATCACATAGCTGATTCTAAATTATATCTCAGGAAATGGAGGCTTTTTAAGAAAAAGAAAGTGGTATTTTTTTTGCTATAACTAGAGATGCTATTACTCACCTGGCAATCTACCAATTACTGTTCCCCAAGGATCAATAATTAATGTTTCACCATAGCTTTCTCTTTTATCATTATGCTTTCCAGCTTGTGCAGCAGCTATTACCTGATGATAGAGATCATGAAACATAATATATCTTGTGGTGTCCAGGCAACTGATAAAGACTGTAACAGAAGGCCAAATTTAGTTGACAGCGAAAAAAGTTTTCATACATAGCATTGAGTTTCAATTGCACGAGCTCGAAGAAGAATTTCCCAGTGAGCCTGACCAGTTATTTTAGTAAAAGCTGCAGGTACCAGTAGAATCTGCAGAAAAAAACAATAGATTTAGCATACCGGGATGAAACCAAGTTACATTGCCAAATTACGGAATCAAGAGATACCTGTGCTTCATGCTGGAACCTAAGCTGCTGGTAAAGCTCAGGGAATCTTAAATCATAGCAAACTGAAAGACCCAATCGTCCAACAGGAGTATCAACCGTAACTATATCCTTTCCTGGGAACACATTGATTGTACATATAGATTGTGTAGAACCGCTAACTAAATAAAATAGAAATTTTCATTGTAGCCATTGTGAACACATCCGTTGCATGGTTAATTCCTATCAAGTGGGCATCGTGAAAGTCACAGGCAGCTAACTATGTGAAAGAAAATACCCCCAATGAAAAAATAAAGGATACATTCAGTAACTAGCATAGCCAGAGGCCAACTACCCTTGTACATTCAAAGATTCAAATTAAGGAGGAATGGAGGAACAAAGATACATGATTAAAAAATTCATTCAAATATATAGAACTAGTGTCAGTTAATCAAATGTACATGAGTTTGAATATGTGACAGAATATTATTCATACTATATTGGAAAATCAGGCACATATATAAAGAGCTTACCAGCTTCAGTGAAGCTGCTTTCCTTGTATGTCCTTCCACCAGGAACATCTACATCAAATCTTCATTTCAAATAAAATATTCATTAACTTACACTATCCTACAAATATTTAATCATGGAGGCGTGAGTTGTGTATTAAATCAAGCAAATGCAGAATCAATGATGTGACGTCTTGGGTGGGTGGGGGGGATTATGTATGGTTTTCCAGAGTGATGAAAGCTTGATATTAGCCAACTTCTATTTAGTCTTAATAAGTTCTCCATTAATGGATTTTATTTTACTATAATCTAATATGGAATATGGAGCTGCCACCGGGAAGGATTGAGAAGCAAAAAAGGACAAATTCAAGCAAATTTTGCATGCAAATCTGACAGCAACAAAATACATTTTCAAATGCTCAAAGAACAAAGAACTTGGAAACCAAAGCATCCACAATCTATCTATCTATCTATCTATAAAAGGTGAAGCTTGATTGATGACATGACAAAATTACGATAGCCTATAATCTACATGACATTTCTTAATTTTTAAATTAGTTATATTTAATATGTACCAACTCTTTCATATACTTAATTTTATTAATGATTAGTAATTAATGTTAATTGTTATATTAATGTTGGTTATTATAAATTTTTTAATACATTTTCTTAGGGTATATTTATATATAGTAACTTAAAAAATAATACATGAATTGAATTTATAGATATTTTAGATTATATTATAATTAAGCATATATGTAAGAAAATAAGTGATTATATTATTGATGGCATGATTGTAGTTATTAAAAAAATTGTATATCCACGTATCGCGTGCGGCCATGTGTATGGGTATCTAGTTAGATAATAAATGAATAATCTTACAAGAATATTTTCCGATAGGTGCTTTGAATATTTCCACTGTCATCAATGATAACATGTGTGTTACGTATATGTGCATCATCAAATCCTTTTTCTTGGAAGCCTCCAAGCGATAGCCAAATTCCAGACTCTCTGCAATCCATGAGAAAAACCCAATTACAAATCGACAACAGCACCAAACTATAATAACTCATATTCAAATAACAATAACATGAATAACCACTGATTATAAACAAGAAGATACCTTGCAAGAGAGCAATATTGTTGCATAATTTGACCATCCAGAGATTGACCAATCTTTACACTGTCCCCATCTTTCTCCCCAATAAAAGAAAAACTTTCTGGTAAACATAGCAACTTAGCACCAGCAGCCGCTGCTTCCTTATCACACAATACCATACAATTAAGCTTAATTAAACAGTCCAATTACAGTAATCAAGTTACACAATCAAATAATAAAAAAAGATTATGACTGAAAAATGAAGCATCCATCTGATTAAAATCGATGAATAAAATACCTTGACAAGGCGAGAGCAAGTAGCGAAATTGGCAGCGAGATCATTGATTGAAGTCATCTGAGCTGCAGCAACACGGACTGAGGACGCAGCCATATCCGACTCGCCGGCGAGGATGGCACGTGACTTAACGGTGAATGAGAGGGAACGCCCGTGAGCGGTAGTAGGACAGGGAATGGTTTTGTGGCTTCTTGCAGTGAAAGGGAAGTGGATGCGGTTCAGTGAGAGATAAAATGGCATCGTTGAATTGGAGAAGCGATCTCCATGAATATATAAATTGAGACGAACCGACACGTCGTTTTATTTTGTTTTAAAATTAAAATTTCGTGTAGGGTGAGGTCACCGATTATGATTATTATTTTTAAAATCATCGTTTGCCATCACAAATGAGAGATTAATATTTTGAATAAATTAAAATTTATGGGCAATTATTATAAGCAAAGCCTCCACATTATCTGATAGAGGTTGCATAAAAATATTTGAATTGTAAAATTTAAGAACATCCTTAGCTTACAAAGGTTGATTGTTATTGCTCAAATAATCCATGGAATAGTTTGTAGTCTCAAATGAACATCAATAACCTCACAAACTCCTACCTCTTTATGATTCATCAGGGGAAGTGTTGAAAGATGTTTGGTATAACCGATTCGCTCATTTCCACTGTCAGTTACTTACTTATTCGTCAAATTTTAAGGAATATGTTAAAAGATGTGTTGAAATATATACAGAATATTAAAAATTTATCAATGAAAATACATGAATTTAATTAATATACACATTTAATACATAATACAAATTAGTATTCATATGTAAATCAGATATAAACTATATACTTTATAAATTAATAATTATTAATTTACACAATTGATTAATAGATCGCTATATTAATTTATAAAGGTTGTAAACTGCATACTAGTATGTTTAATAGTAGATCTCTACCTGTATGTGATAAAGTAATATCCATCATATATTTCAATTTTTAAGGAAGCTAAAAGTTAAATCAAAATATCTGACATATTTTCTTTGAAAAATGATAAATAAAGAACGTTAGATTTGAAAGAGTTCATAAAAAATAGTATACATCTCATAACCAGTTCCTCCCAATTATGTGCAAAATCTAATTTAACCCTCATCTCTCTACTTAACACCTTATTTCATTCCAAATTAACATATTTTTGACATGTGATAAAATCATTATATAATAATTCAATAGATATATATATGTTTTTTTAGATGATTAGTTAATCGTATTTTGAATATAAAAGAGACTACTAACGTATCGGATAATATTATGGGTTGTACAATAAAATTAACTTTTTCTTTTATACCAAATTAATATCAATAGTATGATTAATAAGATTCGAATTCAAAACTTTTATATTTTATGGTTTTCTATTAGATTACATCTAAATAATTTAATTTTAATTAATATAGTTCGAAAAATGAAATAAAATTTTAATTTAGTTGTTTTAATTACTTTTAAGGGATTTTTTTTAATATATATATATATTAAGTGAGAGTAGAGGTACATAATTTATTTTTGGATTGATTGTGTTTGAGATTTTTGTAACAAAATGGGGGAAAAGATTATTATTTGTTTACTAAAAAAGGAGAGAGAGGGAGGGAGGGAGAGGGTGAGGACCAGTTGCCTAAAAATGGTGGGGTTCGTTGCAAGTCAAAGTCAAATATCCTTGAAAAGCCAAAAAAATTAAAACAAGAGAGAAGTGAAATTCCAACTCACTCCTCAAAATAATGATAATTAGTTAATTAATAATATAAGTCATTAAAGAGAAAGAGAAAGGGAAGAGAAGAAAAGAGAGGGCTCTTATCTGATCAGTGGATCTGATGCTAATTACAATCCTCTCTTTCTTTAGAACCCAATAAGAAATAATTTTATTAAAATTGAAAATCCCATAGCCAATCACACATACACCATTTCTCTCTCTCCCTCTCTCTCTCTTTCTCTCTCTTGATCTCCCTTTATTACATCCTTTTTACCTGTTAGAACATTCTGAGTCTCCCCTTTCATTGATTCCCTCAGCTAAATCCTTCCAATTTTTGGGCTTTTTATTAATTTTAAGCCCTGAATTGAAGGATTTTTCTAATTTTTTTTTTCATTTTTCAGAGATTGGCGAGGTATTTGGAAACTTTTTTTTGCCATTTTTTCTTTTTTACATCCAAAGGTTACATTTTTATTTTTTTACCCCTTGATTTTTGGTGATTTTATTCACAGTTTGTATTTTCTGGGTTGTACCCGTTATCTATTTTTCTCCTGTTTTATGTTTCAGATTGATGGTGTCTGCTGTTTGATTGTTGGGACCTATCCATTGCCTTATAAATCCACAAGGTGTGTGTGAGAGGATTTCTGTAAATATTTTATTTTTTGCATTTGCAGCCTCTTATATGAAGCATTTTATCACTTGCCCTCTAAATTTTAATGTTTGATAGTGTGATATTTTTCATATTCTAGGTTCTGGTTCTATGAATTAATATTTGATGATAATTTTATAACCTAGATTGATATTGTCTATTTTGGGATTCTTGTCTCAAAACTCATTGACTTGCAATGTAGGCAAACAAAAAAAAAAAAAAATTCTTCGTCCCATTCCATAATAGTTTAATCTCTATCTCAAACTTGATATTATGCATTGATGGATATGTAAATGAATTCATTCCATTCCCTTTCATCTTTAGTAAATTAATTTGTAGCCATTCAACATTGTATTTGATGTCTCCAATGGGAAGTGTTGCGATCATTTTTGTTTCTTGCTTCAATCTCTAATTGTTTAGGTTGGCTTTCATTACATATACATCATTTGTTATTTAATAAACTATTCCTTCAAATAATTATATTCTTGTTGGTTCTGCAATATATGCATTAGAAGCCTTTCCTGGTAATTAATGCAATGTTTTTATGCTTGTGTAGATTAATGGTGTCTGCATTTATCGATGTTTGCTTGGTTTCTGAAACTTTTGCTGCGGGATTAGAGATTGAGGAGACATTTAAAAAAGATTAGTTTTTTATACTATTTTGTGGACTAGTTGAAAAGGAGGTTTTTTGGGTGCGAATATGTGAGTAATGGTATCGCATACATTGATGAGAATTGTTGCAACTTGTTGGAAGCCTTCTGCTGAGGGGGAAAATTCTAATAGAGGTGGAGATGCTTTTGGGCGAGCAGAAGGATTGTTGTGGTATAAAGATTCAGGACAGCATGTCAGTGGGGAGTTCTCAATGGCAGTAATTCAGGCGAATAATCTGTTAGAAGATTGTAGCCAACTTGAATCAGGGCCAATGAGCTTGCTTGAATCAGGTCCTCAGGGCACATTTGTTGGAATTTATGATGGCCATGGAGGTCCCGAAGCTGCCCGATTTGTAAATGAGCATCTTTTTAAAAATATCAAGAGTATGTTCTGTCCCTTGATTGATGAATTTTATTACCTAGCAAAGAGCTTGAGCTTTAATTGGTTGAATTGTTATCTATGTGGTTCTCATGCTTTCTTTTTGAAAGAGATGTGGTTCTCATTCTTTCAATCTCTTAGATCATAGGTCATATAATTTGCTGTTTGTCTATTCTCATAACTGTTTACATACAATATTCCTATGCAGAATAGTAGCCATATTTTGATCCTTATACAATTTACAAGTTTATGAGCTTGACACCAACTGTTTCATAATGATGGTTACTCTTTCACATAGTACTTATTCTCATCCTAGTTGATTAGAGCTTAGAGCTTAGAGGCATATGCCTATGCTTGCCATTAGTGGAATGCAATATTCCCATGCATGTAAATATTGTACATTTTTCTTCTCGTTTAGCTATTCAAAACTATATGCCTTATTCTGCTGTTTTGTCCGTCACATTTTTTCATGTACTCCATGATGATCTCCCGCCCTCTTGAAATCCAGCATCATTTTCATTATTAAAAGAAAATAGTAGAGCTCAAAGGCATAGGAATTCATGCTTTAAATGCTTGTGGAACTAGATAATTTTTATGTTTCAATCTTCACATATGAATTTATTTCTGAATTTTGGCTTACTGCTTCTGATATCCTGAACTACCTCGTATTTTCTTGATGGTTGCAAATTGTAAAAAGAATAAGGCTAATATAGTTACGGTAAAAAAGAAGAAATGAAGCATAAAATAGAAGAATATGGCATATTTGTGGTTGAAAATGAAATAGAAGCATTAAAAGAGGCTGATTTTTTTTTTTTTAAATTATTGAAAGATACCATTTGTGAGCCTAATGGATGACTGTAGGTATATTAGACATTTTTGTGGCTATTTTCTTTTACAAAATAAAGTTGCATGGAGAGGTGTGTTTTTTTTTTTTGGGGGATAGAAGGTAAATTATAAGAAAACTAGCAAAGAAGGTGCCACCAATTGTATGTGAGAGTGTCAGCAAAGTGTGTCATCGAAAATTGAAGAATTGGCAGTGACTTGTCTTTGTGCATGTATAATAATGAGTCAACGTTACAACAGATTGATGGAAAGTTGAATATTGTTTCAACTCAAAACATCCTAAGAATTTACAGCAGATGAATTTACAGCAGGTGCATCAATATTATAGGTGTAAAATTCTTAAGGATGTTACTTTTCAGTTTTCAACCTTCCTCTGCCTTTTCCAAAGTTATATAACTGTGGTACTACTTAACGTCCATGAGAACTCAGAAACCGTATCACTGTTTTGAAATTTTGAAGTTAAATATTATTGTAGTGGAGTTTGAAAGCGTGCCTTTTCTTTTAAATTTTCTTTTCTTCTTTCCAATTAAATTTTCAATGTTTATGTAGCTAATGCAAATATTTACTGACTTGACAGCTATTCATGGTGCAGAATTTACATCGGAGACAAACGGAATGTCTGCAGACGTTATAACTAAAGCATTTTTGGCAACAGAAGAGGCATTTCTTTCTCTGGTGCAGCAGCAGTGGCAAAATAAGCCACAAATTGCTTCTGTTGGGGCATGTTGTTTGGTAGGCATAGTGTGCGGTGGACATCTATATATTGCAAATGCTGGGGATTCTCGAGTGGTGCTGGGAAGATTAGACAAGTCTGTTAAAGAGGTCAAAGCTGTTCAACTATCATACGAACACAATGCAAGCATGGAATCTGTGAGACAGGAATTGCAATCATTGCATCCAGATGACCCGCAAATTGTGGTCTTAAAACACAAAGTCTGGCGTGTGAAGGGTCTGATTCAGGTGACTCTCCGTCCCCCCTCCCCCCCTTCTCCTCTCGATATGTATGGTTTCTCATGTCAATTTCTGATAATCTTTTGTATGCAAGAAACTTTTTCATCAGGTTTATGGTTGTTAGATGTTTCATAATATTTTTAATCCTTTAGTTTAATCATTGACCAATTTCATTCTTACACTAACCTTAAGTACTGTAATTATTTGTATAATGGGATTTTTATGTGCATTAGCAGACATCCTGATAATGGATGATGTTTAACCACATGAAGACCTTTGCTTTTAAGGCACATGTGCTAGTAAATTCTTATGATTATGTTAAAATCCAAGAATACGTAGATAGAGAGTTTTGGAGTGAATGTTGTTTTGATTGATTTATGTGCTTTAGACATTAACTAGTGAGTCCAGATTCTAGAGATCATTGGAATGGCATCTATGCAGAATACAAGAAGGAATGCATTTTGTCCCGAGGCACCTTTTTGTGTGTCTAGAAAGTGAAAAGTAGTTTTGTGGCTTCAAAGATAAATTTTGTCATTAGTCTATTGGAGGTGAAAATCTATTCAAAAAAAAAAAAAAAAAAACTTATCATGTTGCCTGCTCCAACTGTAGTAGTGAACATAGAATATGAGTTTTCTACTGACCACGTTGTTCTACTTCGCAGGTTTCAAGATCTATAGGTGATGCCTATTTGAAGAGGGCAGAGTTTAATAGAGAACCTTTATTGGCCAAATTTAGATTACCAGAACCCTTTGATAAACCAATTCTTAAAGCTGAGCCAACAATTGCAGTGCAGAAACTATGTCCTGAGGATCAATTTCTTATATTTGCATCAGATGGCCTGTGGGAGCACTTAAGCAACCAAGAAGCAGTTGACATTGTCAACAATTGCCCACGTAATGTAGGATTTCATTTTTTGTTTGTTTCATATGTGGATCTGGTCAGAATTTCTTTGACTAATAACGATTCTCTGCGGCCACTTTTATGTTCTTTTCTTGGTTTTGTGTTGGTGTTAGTTTTTCGAACTTCGTTTTTGCAGGGTATTGCAAGAAAACTTCTGAAAGCTGCTCTCCGTGAAGCGGCAAAGAAAAGAGAAATGAGATACTCAGACCTGAAAAAGATTGATCGAGGTGTGAGGAGACATTTTCACGATGATATTACAGTTATAGTTTTGTTCCTTGATTCACATTTGATCAGTCGAAGCTCGGCTCGCGGGCCTTTGCTTTCCATTAGAGGAGGCGGTAACTCTGGCAACGGCACCTCATCATAGCTTATAAGTACCTGACGCTTAATCCCTATGTTCTTCATTTGTATTAAGATTCATTTTTCTTTCAGAAGAGAGTTTAAAGGGAAAAGCATTCATTTTTTTTTTTCTTCTTCTTTATTATTATTTTGGGTTTCATTTTTCTATTGTATAGCCACGCTCTGTTGATGAAGTTGTAAAGGGACCTCCATAGATAGTAGAATTTGATGCCTTGACTCGCACACAGACATACGGACAGAAGGGTGAGGGGTAGCAAAGCACTTTTCTAGTTATACTTACTCAGCTATTCCTCTGTACTTTACAGCTATAGTTTTATAATCTGTCTCAAAACAACACTTATAAAATGAGATTTGACACTCCACTTGAAGTGCAGTTTAACCAATTAATTCTTTTTATCCATTTTGCTCACAGGAATATTATCATATCATGCATGCATCACTTGTGCTGAATAATTACAGTTTTTTTAGAACTCAAAATTGCGATTACATATGCATTTGGACTTGCTAAGAGTATTTTCTTGTATAATATAATATAAATTCACATAAATAAAAATCAATTGCTACGTATCTGAAGCTCACCTTTTTTATTTTGTCCCACTTCAAATGTTTTTCTTAAAAAAATTATGTGATTTTTGGTTAAGAAGCATATAAACTTTATCCATTTGATTTGTTTTATATGTTACGCCGATACTGTAAACGGAGACATGGACTCTGAAAAAACGTATAAATACAGACATCAAATTATAAATTTAAAATATTTGAAAACAATTTATATATTTAAAAAATTATCATTTCAACATCTAATAAATTTTGCAACAATATAACAATACCTCTGATTAAAAAAAAAAGGGAACTCATGGTGCTTTTTCACTATTTGTGATGAACAGTCAAACGGTGTTCTTTGGCAACAATCCGGGCCAAAATGCCTTTGACTGTTAGTGGGTATGGGATGTGAAAAAATGATTATTTTAATGTGGTATTTGAGATTTGAGTAGTGATGTAAATAAGATTGGGTGAAAAAAAAAAAGAATGTGGCCATTTATGTAAACGATATATTTTGGTGCATAAACATTAAAAAGTGCACTCAATAAGTACATGATTTATGATTTATGATGAAAAAGGTGTAATGACTTCCATATGCAATTTGAAGGTTCCATATGCAGTATATTATGAAATATTTTGCACCCAAATCAATGAATATGGCCACATTAATTTAGAAAATTCGCCTATTTATAAAAATTTGTGCTGTTTGAGAAGAGGGAAAAAATCAAATTTTTACTCCCTCCAACTTCTACCATCCAAAACCTCTAAATTAATTGCATTTAACCTCCAACCTAGATGAATTGAGCTAAGTGCAGAATTGTCAGAGCTCAAGGGTTCATTTTATTTTGATGATATACAAAACCATGAGTTCTTAGAAAACTCTCTCTATATATTTGTAAAATATAACTATGCAGAAATTTGAATATCAAAATTAAAAGACATTTAGACTGAAGAAACCTTTTTGAAAATTTTAAAAGTTAGAAGATTTTACTTATTTTTCATTTTTCAAAGTACAATCTAATGTTTTTTCGCTTAAAACATGTGATCTAATTTGATTTCACTAAAATGAAAACAGTCTTTTGAATACACAAAAACATACTCTGATGTTAGCTAAAAATGAAAAGTCAAGACTGTATTTCTAACTTTATTCAGAAATAAAAATAAAGAATTTTCAAACATGTATATTTTCTTGGTTCACTATAAAAACTCTTTTGATCAAAGATTTAGCATTTTAAGACTGAAAAAAAATATCTCTACTTGAAAAATAATAAAGAGCACCAAAAAAAAAAAAGTCATCACATACATTGGTTTCATTAATGAAAGAGCGCTCAATTCCTCCACCTTAATCGAATTCGCAGTATCAAATAATCAAGATTTAATCTTGATTAGTTTATAAGGTTGAATAAATGGCAAAGCTGTGGATTATAATGGCGCTATTAAATCGAGGTGTAAATGATTTCGGAATTTAACACAAATGATTTACAAATTCTTTTAAAAATGGAAAATGGTAAGGAAAATAACAAGTATTATTGACCAATGAAAAATCTTTGACAGAACAACCAAAAATGGCTTCTCTGATAATTAGTTACTTGAATGGTTCTCCACCACTGACCTCTTCAGTTTCCAGGAAAACTGCCAAATTCCCAAACCATAACAATACCATCAAATCTTACTCCTTTTCACTTCAAAATCAGCCATTAATTACTTCCTCTTACTCTCAGAGGAACTCAACACCTGCTGCACCTATATTTGCATCTATGGCTACTGGGTAAGACATTAAGCTGCTAATCAGTTTGTTTGGATTCACAAACTTTTCTTTTTCTTGAAGAACAAACAGAAACATAAACTGCTTAATTAGAGTCTCAACAAAAATTAAAGATACAAACTTTAATACTGTGCAGAGGTGTGAAAGAGGTTCTTCCACCAGCTTTAACTTCTGCTTCAGACCCACCTTCTATATTTGATGGAACAACAAGGTGCACTCTAGTTTTGTCTCAATTGCTTGCAATTTGCGTGTACCATGTTACTATATCTGTTGCCTAATTGTATTATGGGACAAACGAATTTATGCACTCTAATTGTTTGAGTTTTTGCGTCTATAAGAAAACAGAGAGTAAAAAATCTCATCTTACCCTCTTTGTATGTTTAAGGCTGTACATATCTTACACATGCCCATATGCTCAGCGTGTGTGGATTACTCGCAACTGTAAGGTCGTTTCTTAATCTTAACTCTACCTCTTTGAGTTTTGTTTATTTTAGTATGTATATTAGTTGAAGGTATGTATTGTTCTAGTTAATTGTGCAAAGGAAAGAAAGAGAATTCCCTAAGCAGTGAGCGATTAGGATTCTAGAAAATATAACAACTCAATGAACTGTAGCATAGTAGCTGAGAGAGATTCTTGTTTTGCAGGGTCCCTACTATTAGAAAAACCATATTCTCAAAGCTAAGATCTTTCTTTTGGTGTGTTCTTTTCATTATATTTTATGCTGATAGTGAAGGAAATTGGGAGAGCAGGGATTGCAGGACAAGATAAAATTGGTTCCTATTGATCTGCATGACAGGCCTGCCTGGTACAAGGAGAAAGTCTACCCACCTAATAAGGTAAAGTTAAAGTGTATGACTGCTATAGTTGTTCCTGAAATGTTGAAAAGCAGAACAACACAAGCATTCCTAAGCAACAACAATGACCGTTTATATTCAATTGCATCTCAAGTTTCTGATTTTGGGTGAACCATAAATATACAATTTCATTTCATGAACATCCAAATGTACTGCTTGAATGGTTGGATTTTGTTACCTTTCTGTGACTGAGAACTTAAAAATTAATCAAATATTAATATATTACGTAAGGACTATAGTGATGAAAGATAAGACATGCATTGGTTAAGGGTCCTGCAGAACATCTAGATTTTACTACGCCCGATTATTTTTGCGTTCTTCTTTATAGATTATTCATGCAAGGTTCTTTACTATGCAGGTACCCTCTCTGGAACACAATAATGAAGTCAAAGGAGAGTCTCTTGATTTGATTAAATATATTGATAATAACTTTGAAGGACCATCGCTTTTTCCTGATGTAAGATTCTTAGCATCCTTAATTTCTTGCTTTCACCTATAATTTGGAAAAAAAAAAAATCATTAATTTTATGGTTCTCAGGATCCTGAAAAGAAAAAGTTGGCAGAAGAATTGTTTGCCTACACTGGCATGCTCTACAAAGCTCTAGTTTCCTTACTCAAAGAAGAAGGAAATGAAGCTGGTGGGTTAACTGTCCTCTGCAATTAACATTTCTTAATCTACTTTAAGCTAAGAAAAGAAAAAGCTTCAGACTGATAGGGTGAACTGCACTCAGGTGCTGCACTTGATTTCATTGAAATGTCTCTTTCCAAATTTGACGATGGACCATTTTTCCTTGGCCAGTTCAGTCTGGTAAGCTTTAAAACTTGCCGTATATAAAGTAGCTTTGCTAAATATATGCATTCCATCAATTGCCAGCTTGAGTGTTTATGCTAATTTAAATCAAGGATTGTATTACACAAGTTACTGTAGTAAGATATATTAAGAAAGTAATTTAATCGGAATTATTTCACTAATTGCTCTGTATAGGTAGACATCGCTTATGCTCCTTTCATTGAAAGATTTCAGCCCGCTTTATTAGAAATAAGGAATTATGATATCACTGCAGGAAGGCCTAAACTGTCTGCTTGGATTGAGGTATGACAAACCTGCCAAATGTATCTTTGAATTCATTTTGATCTTATTGCCATCTTCAATAGAGCTATTCAGATAGGATTATTTTTTTGGTAGCTACTGCTTGTAAACATTCTAATCCCATGATGAATTCCAATGATTGTTGAGTTCCTATGCAAATGAAAGTGAAATATAATTTCTAATTGTATCAGACCAACCAATTCATACTCATACAATGCCAGCAATATCAACTTGAACCAAATTGGTTGAGTAGAGAGTATGCCAGCAATACTCATATAATTTCTAATTGAGTATTTCCGTGCATGATGTATATTCACTTTGACTTCTTATAGGGAAAATGAAACAGGACCTGATCTTCAGTTTATCATGACTGTTCCTTGGCTGGAATAGAGAGAGCATATAATGACTAACCATTGCTAATTGATTATATTAGTACTTTAGCCTATAAAGTCAAACCATTTTGTTACAGAAGAAAGCTGAACTACATATTGGAAACTCAAATATTAAATTTTCCAACACTTGCCTTTTTCAATTGAATCAGAAGATTCCTGTATGGGTATAAGAAATGGTATTCTTTAGATGTCCCCGAAAATGTAAAACCTTGAATTTCTGGAACCCCATTCAGAGTAGGATCAGAGGTTTGCAAGAGAGAAATTGTTTACTCCTACATTGGAAATGTATCTGCCATGAATCCTTCAGTTTGTCCTTTCCATTCTATTCTGTTCTAGTATTTTAGTTTTGAAGACTGAAAAAGGCTAGCCTTTCATCTGATGGGAAATTACTTCAATTAGAAAGCAAGGATGGCTTCTTGAAATTGACTATTTACTTGCACAGGAGATGAACAAGATTGAAGCTTACAAGCATACTCGGCGAGATCCAAAGGAGTATGTTGAATCCTACAAGAAACGATTTTTGGTAATTTATGTTAATTAGAAGTTGGAATATCCAAAAGATAGAAGAAGACGATAGGAGCAGCTAATCTGCTTATTTTTGTATTTGTTATGCAGTCAAAGCTGTAAATATTGGATCATCCAGCAAGCGAAGCTCAAGAGTAGAGTTTTCCCAATAATAGCTCTAATTGGTTTAAATCTGAAAGACTTGCATTGTATTCTGAATTCAATAACTTGATATTTTTTTTGAAGTATGGCAGAGCAGACTTAGTCACCAAAAGCAGTAAGAAAGAGAACATCGACTTTTGAGATTTAATATTATATTTTTGGAATGGACCCCAAAAAGTAACAAAGCTAAATATTTCACTTTATGTCTGCAAGCCATCTGGATTTCATATAACAACTTTTCAAATAGCATTCACTGTTTTGACATCTAACTATTTTGTATTTTGTAAACCGCTACAGAAAATATCTAACTATTCAGCGACCAGCAATATTCTATTAAATTCAGAGAACGTAGTGCTACTCCACAAAAGAAACTCCAAACTGGAAAATTAATCCATTAATATTAATCAATTCATGATTTATAATCAAATTCCATCTACATCTACAAAAAGCTCCAATGGAACTAAATAACATTTGCTTAATATCCTCCATCTAGTTTACATATTACATATAGAATTTATGACAAATTTTCTTCAGCTCCAAGCTCTGTATCTGCCTTTAATACCAGAATTACCTCTGAGCAAAAGCACACATTTTTGTTGGTCATATATACAAACATTTCACCCAGCAAGTCAGCATGGGAACTTTTGAGATCCCCCCCAAAAAAAAAAAAAAATCTCAAAGAAAGCCTTATAGTTAGAATAGCCATACTGTCTCGCCAAAAGAAATACCAATCAGAGGTCGTAATCTAAATATTTTAGTTTACCAGTATAATTGCACCTGTTTGAAAAGTGAGTTCAATTTCGAGGGTAGACATCACAAAGAAAATGTTTGAAGCATTATGGACTCAGCCAACGCATCCTTAGCGAGAAGCTAATGCACACAGCAGGCCATTGAAATTACTTCATCAACACTCTCCATATCTTACTCATATATATGGCCAAAGACCATACAGAAAGACCTGCTGAGACATAAAGCAAAACAACCCCAGCTGCCATAATTTTTGGTCCTCCAAGGCTGCAACCACAAAGGACAGGCACAAACAAGTGTTCATATGTTTCACATAAAGATCCACAAAGAGCCCTCTCTTAGGCATCATCTCTAAACATAACAATAGCAAGAAGAAACAGAAAGGGAAGAAAGGAAGTAGCTACCTGCTATCTCTGGTAGCCAAGAGGATGGTTAATGCTGTCATCTGTGTAGCAGTCTTCCACTTACCCAAGTTATTTACAGCAACAGCCTGGGAACACATTGTTCTTAAAATGTAATTACAGCAAAAAAAGCACTAGCTGTGGGAGGAGAATATTTTGGAAAACATAAGGTACAGGTTGTCATAGAAGCACATGAATAACAAACAAACCTCTAGAAGTTTACTATTCTGCGAAGCAGCCCATTCCCTGACTGCAGACATTGTTATCTACAAATAAGTCAGAAACCAGTAAGATTTTCAGGGTTAGTAGGCATGTAGAGGAGGGAGAATAAACATGAGAAAACAAATAAAGAACAAATATATCCTTAAAGAATGCATTTTTAATCTGAAAGGGACCAAAATAAATCACTTGAACAACATTACAAATTAAAAAGCTCATTATAACAAATGCCAAGAGATCAAAAGAGAGAAAACCATGACAGTAAACAATACTACCTCCCGACCAATTATGAGAATAGCAGGTACAACTAGTAACCAAGGCACTTTCCCAAATATTGCAACTTCCAGAGGACTAGAACACAATAATACCAAGGTAGTAGCAACCATCAGCTGCACATAACCAGCATCGAAGTTAAAATGAAACTCTCAGATCATTCTAACTAACTGAAATAAATCATACATGGTTACTTAATTGGACCTGACCAAAAACTTATAATCTTGTCCAAGAACAAATACATACTTTATCAGCCACGGGATCCAAAAATGCACCAAAGGCAGAGCCTAACCTCATCTGAAACACATGTAAGTATTTAATTCAATTAAATATTTATTTATAATAAATTACAACAGAAAAAACATGCGACGACATAATATCAACTATGTTTCACTCTTATTCTTCTACTAAAATAAGGATACCTTTCTGGCAAGGTAACCATCAAGCCAATCAGTAACTGCTGCAGCAATGAAAATACTTGTTGTAGCTGTTTTCCCCCACCAACTATCCAGATAAAAAGCTAGAATGCAAAATTCAGTTTCAGTCACCTCAAGTGATTTAACATCTAAGAAACAAGAACTTTGTTTCTAATGAATAAGCAAGAAATCTTGTTTCAGGATCTCCATCCCAGTTTTCAATTTCAGGTAAGCAAATATGATTTTGAAAAGTACACTCAAATTAAGATGAACCTTAAACATAAAAACAAAAATGCGATTCCATCATATTTTAAAGCACGATTTTTAATACCAAATTTCATTTATAGACAGAAATAAAATCATAACACAGATCCCATTTAATTTATAAATTAAAATCCCATTAATTTCTAAAACGAAAGAAGCATACGGAAAGTTAGATTTGACAAATTCAGCATCGATACATATATATATCATCATACAAAAAAAATAATCAACTTGCGATCATTAATTGAAACAAAAAAGAACAATGTACAGTTTTTAACTGCCAAATCGTATATTCCAGATAAGAAAAGCAAAATCAAACGCAAAGATCAAACTATGAAGATAACAGAAAAACATCACCAGATTGTCGTTCGAATCCAATGAAATTAAAAAATCAAGAACGTACTACTAATGAGAAGAGGCACGGCGGCTACACGGCCTAGCGTCAAAATGGTAGGCAAGGTGAGAAATTTAGAATGTGAATCTTCCTGTTTATTATTATGATTTTGCAAACCCGGCGACGGCGGCTGATTTCGGCCGTTTAAGTTATGATTCTGGTACCAACCAACATCTTCAACCTTGTTATCAGAACCCATATCAGCTACGAGACCCGACCCGGATGACAACGAATCGGATCCAGATGATTTTGGAGCGTTAGATGAGGAGGAACAAAATAAAGAGAAACGCTTTTGGCCACAAAAGGCAAACCCTAGTAAGGTTTTATTGTTAGTGTTATAATAGGCAAGCCGTGCGCAGGGCTTTATCCTGCGCCAATCGCTTCTATGATTGCTACTTAGGGCTGACGATAGTGACAATAATGAAGACTGATGAGTAATAAAGGGAACGGCGGCAGAAGAGGTGGCGGTCGTGGTGGTTGTGGAGGAGGGGGAGGAGGTGGTGGTGGGCACTTTGCGGGCCCATTTATAGGAGGGCTTGCCGCAAAAGCAAGCTGCCGTGCTGAGTTTCAGGACTGCCATAGAAGTTGTTTTGCGATTGTATCGTCACCAAAAATTTAAATTTATTGCTTCATTAGTCCAACTTTTAGTTATTAACAAATTCCTATTTCCTTTCAATTTTACTTCCTTTTTTTTCTCTTTTTTTCATGTACACTACAGCCTCATGGAAAAACAGGTTCTAACAGTTAGAATTCTCGGCTTGGAATCGTTAAAAACCATAACATGAACAGTGAATAATTGGAATTGAAACTGTGGAATACGGTTCGGTTTTTGTTCCTAAAAAATTAGAACCGTAACCGGTCGGAATCGGCCCAAACTAAATAATGATTATTTTTAAATTAGGGAGTAAGAACCGGCGATTAGAACCGTGGATTCTAAATAGTACTGGAATATTTTAAAATGCCAGTGAAACCGGCGATTCTAACGGCGCGGTTTCACATATTTCTAGCAATTAATATCAGTTAACTGGATCCTAAATTTAACAAAAATATTCCTTCTAACATCAAAAGAAGTCATAAAGGACTAGTTTTAGAAATATTTTATAGAATTCAAGATTTATGGACATCTATATAGGAGATAATTTGATTTCTTCAAATCTCATATCTCTACTACTACTACACCTCTCACAATTGTAATTTGTGTTCTTCAATATTTTTTCCATCCTCTCACTTAAATATCAATTTTCAAAGTAAGTTGTGTTATTCATTTTTTGTCCATTTTCTCACTTAAATAATCTCCAAGTTCTAATTTTCTTTTCCATCCTCTCACTAAAATCTCAATTTTTAATTTTCTAAAACAATAGAAGGTGATCGTAAAATTATTAGTTTTTCAAGAAGAGCACAGAAAAAAGTAATTTAGGCTACCTCTTCAAATTCATCTACCCAAACTTTGTATTAATGAGAATTAAATTTTTTTTATTCATGTTCATTATTTTTCTTATTATGTATAATATAATATGTATTTTTTAATAAAAACAATATTAGAACAATTTTATTTTATTTTATTGCCATTTTTCATTTTTCTTTTTTTATCTTTGTATTTTTTTAATTTTATTATGAAAATATGAGAATAATTTTTTTCTAAGTTCAAAAAATTGCATTTTAAAACCATGTTAAAACTGTATCACAACCGTTTTAGAACTAGGTTAAAACCGTTTTAGAACCACTTTTAACCGTTCAGAGAACCGGTCAAAAAACTGTGAAGAATCGTTTGTTAAAGAATCGGAACCGTGAATCGCTAGTTCCAAAACTGTCAAAAAATAATTAGTCAATGGTTCGATTAAGATTTCACTAATATTAGAACTGTATACCAGTGATTCTAGAACCATGGCTGCCCCTTGATATTAACTAGCGATTTTGTAACTACATTGCAAGTGTATAAAGATTGTTTATTTTATTTTGTAACTATTGTTTTACTTTAAGGGTTGCGCAAATTTAGTATTACCTTGAATTTTGTTTTAATTTGTAAGTATGATAAGTATGTTATATACATACAAATAAATACCAATAATTATTATTTATAAAAATTATTTATATGTGTTTTAGTTATTAAAAAATAATATGATATTTTTAATTTGCATGTTTAAGAAATATAATTAATGTCCATTATAGAGAAGTTTTTTAAGAAAAATAAATTCATAAGTAGTATAACATTTTTAATTTGCATTTTCAAAAAATATAATCGATGTCCATCATGTAGATTTAAACAAAAAGAAAAAATATCGGTATAATCCAAAGTTATGACAAATTCATATTTGTTATCGTAAAGTTTCAAACATGAAAAATGCAAATATTAATATTTAATGTCTATATACATTATTCAAAAACATAAAAGTACATAAAAATTTAAATAAGATTTATAAGATACATTTAATTTAAAAGTTTAATTTGAAATAAAATAAAAAAAAAATCAAAACAAAATAAAGAAAATAAAAATAATCAAATCTCAAAAATTCCTCAACCAATTAATATATTAACACTTTCTATTTTAATTTTCTATCATATTTGATTTTTAGTTACTGCCAATCTGCTTTTATCAGGGGTATTTTTCATCATTCTTTATTACCTTTTTGTTTAGTTTACTAACTTTTAAAATAAATTCCAATTTTTTTTATAGATTAAATTTCATATTTTATTAATAGATTTTTAATGTTTTCTCTCAAATATATTTTATTCATTTGAGTATAGTTTGTATCCATTATTCTATATTAACTAATTTTTGAGCAGTCGCGTTGCAGGAATTTTAAAAAAAAAATAAAACCCATATAAAAAAAATAAAAAGATCAAATGTCAACTCAAAATTAAAATTAATATTTCGTATTTGATCAGAAATGTAAAATAATTTTTTTAAAAAAATATAAAATTATAAATCTTGATCATATTTCACACTTTTTTTGGCATTAAGTGTCAATTTTCAATTTTTTTCTGCAGACTTATGCAGCCTAAGCCGTAAAAATATATAACACACACCTCATGTATAATGCATCTTCTTCTTCTTACCATTGAATTGGGTTTTAAATTATATTGTGATTAATTTCCAATTAAAATGGAATATATAGGTATATTTGGGATATTAGCCCAAATTGCAGTCCAAAAATTCTAAAACTCTTTGATTTAGTTTTCTTCCTTTAATCTTTCATTTTTTTTTTCTTTTTCATTGGATTATTTTATCAAACCTGCATATTGCATTTATAGTCTTGATTTGAATCTAAAATAATGGTTTTTGAATTTTTTTATTGGCTGATTAATGTATTAAAATTGGAGTGGTTTTTCTTCCTTTCTCAAATGGTTACATGGATAGTGTTGAAAATTGAGGTTTTTTAGTAATATTATAGTGGGTAATTCTTTTGATACTAATATATTGTGGCCTCAAGGATATTAGAAGTGCAAGTTACATGTTTGATAAAATTCATAGCGTGTGTTATGTATTATTGATATTGATGGTCTGAGAAGTGCAATATGGACTCCAACCTCTCTTATTCTTCATATGTTGCATTTTTCGTCCTTTTTTATTTCTATCTAAACAAAACTAGCTTCATTTCCTACACATTTATTTATTTGCTCTTAAAACACAATGTTTACATCAAATGTCTAACTAAAAATAATCAGGATTAATTCGTCAAAATAAACAAACTAAATTATAATTAACACTAATATAATTTATAAAAACACTAGGATAAAATTATAAATTTTTTATGAACCAAATTATAACCAATCCTAATATAATTTGATATTTATTTATTTATTTATTTAGATTCTCCTTTTAAGAAATGAAATGAAAATTAGTTAAAAATTTTCCGAATCAAGATTGAAATTTTTTTCTCTCAAGTCTTGTACACGTGCTTCTATGAAGAATCAGTAGTATGCAAGCTCTGTGCTATTCAATAAATAATTAACCGTGCCGCTATATTACCATATATTATAAGCCTACAGATAACTTTTCTAACGGTTATATGGAGTCTGATGAGTTTTAAGCCGCTAGATTCATTTCAGATCCAACGGTTAGAAAGCAAATATAATCCGACCGTTGCAATCAAGAGTCGGCTCCTCTAAGCTTCTTAAAGAGAACAAGTGCTTTGAATTTCTTCTTCAATGAAGCTTTTTCTCTCTGTTCAGAATAACAAGAAGAAATTTTCAACTTTCAAGAGAGAGATAGAGAGTTGGAATTGAAGATTGAAGGGGATTCGAGAATAGGAAATAATCTGAAATGGCTTCTACAAGACCTATCGTGCAGCAAGCAAGAGGTATCTCATATAAGCTTTTTGAAAAACTTTTGGGTGTTCCTTTTCCGAGATTGAATTTTGAATTTTTATTTTTGATATAGCGTTTGGTTATTTTGATTATCCTCCCAAAGATAAAATATGGGCAATCAAAAATCTTTAATCTTTAGTCAATCATAAATATTGCACAGCGTGTAGTTGGAAAATAGCAACTAAAATCTTTAGTCTGTTCGTATTGGAACAGGGGACGCAGTTTTGGGTGAAAATATGCACCAGAAGAAGAACACAGGGGCTGCCGCCGACGGCAGAAACCGCCGCGTTCTTGGTGATATTGGAAATCTGGTACCTGTTCGAGGAATTGACGCAAAGACCCAGGCTCAGGTTTCTCGCCCCATGACAAGGTATTTTTCTTTTTATGCATAGATGTACTGGGTAATAATATATGTTACTAATTTCTCTTTTTTCTTGTCAGGAGTTTCTGTGCACAACTCTTGGCTAATGCCCAAGCAGCAGCCGCAGCACAGAACAAGAAGGTCTTCTTTCTGTTTATAAATATTGATTTCTTAGTACTGATCACTTCTTTCTAGTATTTATGCCATTACATCTGAAGTTTTTTAAAATTCTTGGTTTTTTTCTTTGTAATGCAGAAACAAATTTGTGCCAATGTAAACAAAGTGAATGGTGATGGAAGAAAAGTTGCAGCAGCAAAAGTAGTTCCCCAGAAAGTGATGGTGAACAACAAGCCAAAGCCAAAACCTGAGGAGATTATAGAGATAAGCCCAGACACGGAAAAAGAAGAGAAAAATGTCAAGAACAATGCAGCTATTGACAAAAAGGAAGGAACCGCAAAGAAGAAAGTTCAGGCCTTTTCTTCAGTCCTAACTGCACGTAGCAAGGCTGCTTGTGGTGTGTCTAAAAGAAAGGAGGAGATCATTGATATTGATGCAGCAGATGCCAACGATGATCTAGCAGGGGTTGAATATGTTGAAGACATTTATAAGTTTTACAAGGAAGCTGAGGTATACAATTTCCCCTTTTTTGAATTTCCTTGAATTTTTTCTGCACATTTAAGGTTGGTTAATACATGTACTTTTCACATCAATATGCAGAATGAGAGCAGGCTACATAACTATATGGACGCCCAGCCTGAGATTAACGAGAAGATGAGGGAAATTTTAATTGACTGGCTGATAGATGTTCATCAAAAATTTGAGCTTTCTCCTGAAACTCTTTATCTCACAATCAATATAATTGATCGATTCCTTTCGGTCAAGAATGTGCCCAGAAGGGAGCTTCAGCTAGTGGGTATAAGTGCTACATTGATGGCATCGAAATACGAGGAAATATGGGCTACGGAGGTGAATGATTTGGTGTGCATTTCAGATAGGGCATATACTCATGAGCAAGTTCTAGTGATGGAGAAGTGCATACTGGCTAAGCTGGAATGGAATTTAACAGTGCCTACACATTATGTGTTCCTGGCCCGTTTCATCAAGGCAGCAATTTCTGACAAGGAAATGGAGAATATGGTTTATTTTCTAGCTGAATTGGGTCTAATGCATTATGATACCATAATGTTTTGCCCATCAATGGTTGCTGCATCAGCGGTCTACGCGGCTCGATGCACTCTAGACAAAACCCCTGCTTGGACAGACACCCTTAAGCTTCATACTGGATACTCAGAATCACAGCTAAAGTAAGTAGTGCAGTGCTTCTTTCTTCTTCTTCTTCTACTTCTACTTTTCTAGCAAAATTTGTAATTTATTTTTCAATTCAACTTTTGTGTAGGGATTGTGCTGGATTGCTGGTGTTCTTGCACTCAAAAGCTGCAAAAAACAGGCTTCAAACTGTGCGCAGAAAGTACTCCAGTTCTCTCAGAGGAGCAGTTGGACTTCTTCCACCAGCCAAAACTCTTTTGCCTGCTAGTTTGTGTCACTGAATATTTGCATTCGAATATTCAAATGTTAGTGTAGTGAAAACCAAGACAAACATTAATTTGTACTGCTCCATTAATTTGTACTATTTTTGAATATCAATGAAAAGAAATCTTTTCTTGGCTTTTATTTAATATCATATGAATTGAGTTTTGTTCATAGGCTTTTAATATCATATTCAAATGTTAGTGTGGTGATGTGAGAGCTTTGCTTCTAATCAGTTTCCAAAATATAAATTAATCAGTTTGCAAAAGATATAAACTTTGCATATAAAGTTACTTTAATTTGTGGATGGAAGGAATATCCAAAAGTTTGTTGCTTCAGATTATGCTTCAGGCTTTATTCGGACAATCCTGGATGCCATCGCAGGCACCAAACTAATACAGGCTTTTAGTGTATCATATGACCTTTGTAGATTCTTCATGCATGCTTTCATAGAGTTCGTACTTGGGGGCTAATTTCACTTATCATCTTTGAACTTTGACCTTTTGTCATTGAACTTATAACAACATATCCGAATTTGGGTGGTCTACCCCTTCTCACAGTTTTGTACAAAGCTCCATATCCATTTCTATTTCTATCTGCTCCAACATTACCAAGCTCAAGGCTTGACGTCTCGGTGACATAATACATGTTAAGCCAATACCCAAAAAAAAAAAAAAAATTGTAGCTTATACCATATATATTCATTTTTAAAAAGAGTAATTATTTATAGGTTTCTGAAGTTTTGCCTAATATATTCTGGGTCTCTCTATTTTGAAAATTGTATCATCAGGTCTCTCAGGTTTGAAATAATAGACCCTCAGGTTCTTTTTTACAGAAACGACGTTAGTCAACTGAAAAATTCAACGATTTTTTTTTTTCAAAATGACAAAAATACCCTTTGGTTTATTTGAATCGAACCATGGTTTATTTGAATCAGACCATCCTAATTAAATCCAATTTTAAATCAAACCCTTATTCTTATTATTATTATTATTATTATTATTATTATTATTATTATTATTATTATTATTATTATTATTATTATTATTATTATTATTATTATTATTATTATTATTATTTTAATTGTTAGGTTTAGGGATTTAAAGTCTTCTTCCCCTCTACTTCGCCGCCGCCGCCATCGCCATCTCCTCCTCTACAGTCTACACCTTCAGAAATCAAAATCAAAACTAAATAATAATATTTAGGTTTTGGGTGCTCTTCTGGGAGTAGCATAGTTTGAATTGAACCGGTTTGGTTCAATTCAAACCTAAATCTTTAAAAATTGATTTAATAATAATAATAATAATAATAATAATAATAATAATAATAATAATAATAATAATAATAATAATAATAATAATAATAATAATAATAATAATAATAATAATAAAGGTTTGATTTAAAATTGGGTTTTATTAGGATGGTCTGATTCAAATAAACCATGGTTTGATTCAAATAAACCAAAGGGTATTTTTGTCATTTTGAAAAAAAATCGTTGACTTTTTTAGTTGACTAATGCCGTTTCTAGACGGAAGGACCTGAGAGTCTATTATTTCAAATCTGAGGGACCCGATGATACAATTTCCAAAATAGAGAGACCTCAGATTACATTAGGCAAAACCTAAAATACCTATAAATAATTACTCTTTTTTTTTTAAAAAAAAAAATAGCTTAGTTTTTTAAAAATAAATAAAACATCATATTTTATATATAAGTGTCTAAACTATCCTTTTTTAAATTAACCCATTTAAAAATTTTTATTTCACTGTTTAATTTTCATCGTTAGCCTCAATATACCCTACATTTTCATTCTTTCGGTTTCTGGATTGGAAATCGAATCTATACAAATTTCAGATTCTTCCTTTATTCTTTTGATCTTCTTTTTCATTACGATATATAATTCACTTTGATTTCTTTTTGTCTTTTTGAATTGTTCATTCTGTTTTCGATTCTTCCACTTTTTGTTTTCCATTCTTCCTTTCAATCTATTGTTGATTTTTGTATTTTGTTTTCTTAGTTATTACTTTCATTCTTATGCAACTGTTTTTAGCATTTATTTGTGGTATCTGTTTGATCTTATTCCTACTTCATCACTCTTCTACTTCATTGTATATTTCTTCTTCTCTCTGTTTCATCAGTATTCTCTGTTTTTTCAGTATTCTCTGCTTCATTGCTTTTCTGTTTTATTTGTCTTTTTGCTAAATTCTTATGTTTCAGCTAAATTCTACTTTATCAATCCTTTGTTTCCTTTTATTGGTGCTTGTGATTTTTTTCTTGTTTTTTGTTTGCAGTCTTTTTTTTTATATTATGTTTTTGTGGATATTGTTATTAGTATGTATACTAGTATATATGTGCATATAAATGGTTTCTAGGTATTGCATTGTTAGTGATGTTTTGTTTGATTTGTAATATATATACTAGTATATATGATTCATATATACTGGGGTAAATGTTTTGTATACACTTGTTTGATCGATTAGTTTTGACTAATTTATATTATATATACTAGAATATATGGTTTGTTTATACTAGTTAAATGTACCCTTGAAAATTAACCCTACAGACTCCCTACCCCGGGGGTCGCATGTTCTTACCAAAGCAAGGATCAAAGGTCGGTTTCATATTCGCTAATCCAATAGGTTATCTTACCACCAAGAAGGCGACCTACAGGAGACGTCGAGTGCAAGTCGCGACCTTGGGACTCACATAAAGTCACACACAGGTCGACCTCATTAGTATCTGACCCCCAAGTAGCCAACCTTCACATTTCGGATCCTTAGACCCCGATAACTTTGGAATCTTCAGACCCTGATTTATTCGGGTTCTGCTAATCTTATTAGACGTAAAGATTTCGAGATTTCACCATCATGGCTCCCCTATATAAGTGAACCCCAAACATCACTCTAAGAACTAAGTCACTCACCAGGCTTTCAATTGATACTGTGAGCGTGGACCTTCAGGTCGCTACCTTTCAAATAGCTACCATAAGTAGCTACCCCTAAGATCTCTACCTTTACAGCTGTCAAGGTCGCACTCTAAGATTCTTTATTTGTTGAAGGGTGAATAAAAAAAAGAAAAACACCAATAAGGTTCGACTTGTCACATTGTCTATCCGGTGCTTGGTAAGATGGTAAAAAAAAAAAAAAAGAATCCACCAGGCCAACCTAATTATGATTTATATGGTGGGTTTTAAAAATTATTTGAGGTATTGCTTATAGTAAACGAAGAAAACAGACCTTTAAACTTAAAGGGTTACATGCCAATGACCAAGGTATATTATTCTACATGTTTATTAAGTGCTATCAACTTACTTATTTCCTATATTGTTGAGAGTTTAGGAAGAAAATAGAGAAGAAGAAAATGGGCAACTTAAGGTTTCAACCAACAACCTCCATTTATAAGAGAAACACTCATTCCACTTAAGCTTATGGATTGGATTACTTAATTGGTGCTTCATTAAATAAATACTATTTTAGTCGTAGAAAGTATAATCTATTCATTTTTACTTTTCCCTCTTTTATTTATTATACTTGTTATTTATTATGACAACCTACTTGAATGCTCAAAAGTCTGTTAATATAATTTGTTAGCCCTCTTTAATAAGTATATAAGAATGAAGAAGGTACACTGACGTTATAGTATGCTTTATCACTCACTAATAATAATGTGACCTCACATATGTTGAAAAGTAAACTTGATTTTGGATCAAGTATAATTATTGGGCTAATAATCTAATATTCTAATATTGGGCCAAACCCAGTACTTGATCCATGTTCTAGACTTCTCTTTAGCTTTCCACCTCCTTAGGAATACTCTAAAATATGTTAGATAATAAGTATCTAGATATTTCTATGAAATTATCTAGATAATTGTAATAAAATGATTTTAGAATTCTCTAGATGTAGAATAATCTAGATAGTTTGCATCATGTAGGCTATAAATACCTCCTTCCCCTTTCATTTGTAATCAAGTTGTTCCAAGAAAGTTTCTAAGTAATAAAAAGTTTCTTCTTAAAATTTATTCTCTCTCCTTAAGTATCAAACACTTTCTCCACACCTCCTTAAAACTTTATTTCCAACAAAGTGGTATCAGAGCCACGTTGATCCTTCGGCATGGCTAATTTGCAATCGTTCCAAGTCCCTTTGCTCAACAAGAGCAACTTCGACAATTGGAGCATAAAGATGAAGGCGCTATTGGGAGCACACGACGTGTGGGATATCGTCGAGAATGGTTACGA